>SMSR01016080.1:22944-46007 GCA_019453355.1 Ceratina japonica | reverse complement strand
CGCGTAATGAACCGTGTACGCGATTTGTCAAACGATATTAAAACATCCGATTTTATTGACACGCACCTCCTCTATTTATCGAAATCATTTAATGCCTGTACTTTCTATTGAGTCACCGGTTTGAACGCGGTTCATGAACGGGGCACAGGGCGGCCATTAGTCATTTATTAGCCCGCTATTGTTGTCCACCGGGCTTAGAAACGCGCGTAAACGAAGAACGTAGGAACATCGAGCGTGTCGATCACAGCAGCCGGCCGGCAGGATTAATTTAATCCAGCGGTTCAGCACATTTCAGCCCCCCGTTCGAATTTCCTAGATCAAATCTACCGACAGAAGCCCCGTTCCGAGAGGGCGGCGGACGGGGGGGTGGCGGTGGCTCGACGTGGAATTCGGGCTGAAGTTATTGGAGTTCCTCCGTTCGAGCGTAGCCGGAGAGCATTCCACGGAGCTCGTGTGACGAGCGCGCGGAGAGAGAGAGAGAGGTCATCGACCGGGCCAACTTTGGCGAACAGGTGAATTTTTCCTTCCTCCCGTCAAACATTCCTCTTGAACCCCCTCCTTGATTAATAAAGTAAAAGAATCTCATCAAATAGTGACGCCGTTCTAAATTCTCTCAATGAAATTTCGGCTCATCTCAAGTCACGAGATCGCTGAATAAAAGATACACCAGAAGTCTTGTGCGGTTCTCTTGCAATTAAATATACATCGTCGCTACACTGGGATCCGGGACAGTCACGAGAAAATTGCAAAAGACAGGTGGAACAGAAAATCCTTCGGTCGACGGAAGTAAAATTGAACCGCGTGTGTTAGGAATTGTCGCGGTTCGACTTCTCCGTGGAAAAGCGGAAGAGGAAGAGAGTGTGCCGCGTTATATCATAGCCGACATCGTGTAATTCTGCTCGAGCGTACGCGGGATATGCTCTCTTCGCAGCCCGCGCGGCACACGCTTCGCAGCCCATAAATATCTCTGAATCATCGTGCCCTTCGCTGTTGTTCCGCCTGCGCTCGAACGCGTCGCCGCGCCGGAAACGCGGACCTTATGCCGCCGCGAAATCCTCACTGAAATTATGACGTCCCATCCGAAGATCGTACAATTTTCATCTTATTAGTTAATATTTCACTGCAGGTGTTACCGTATAAAAAGAAACAAATTCTTATTTTAATATCTATTAAGAAACCGGCCGAATCACGCTGACTGCGCTGTTTATTCCCGGATCAGGACAGTTCTTCCAGGCGAGCGATCTATCACCCGTGCGTAGCCACGAACCGCGCGCGGCCGATCTCGCAGGTGCAGTGCATGAAACGTGATTTATCCTTGCCGCGTCGATCTTATTTACGCGACTCGCGAGTGTAAACAACCGGCCTGGACCCCTCGCCGCGCCGTTTCGCGAAACCGGCGAAACGGCCGCGGAATTTACGACGTCGGAACACGTGCCCCTTCCGGTTGTACCGAAGGATTAAGTCGGAGCTCGTGACTTCTTACTTCGATTTCCAAGTTCTTTCAGTTTAGCAAACGATTGCGTGTTCTTTCTATTTTTTAAGGAGATTTGAAGAGTTTTGAAATGGTGACAAAGCGAGTGACAAACGATTGCGTGTTCTTTCTATTTTTTCATAATTCTAGCGAATTTTATTTTAAGGAGATTTGAAGATTTTTGAAATGGTGACAGAGCGAGTGTTCGGGCGGTTTCACACTCGGTTGCAAAGTGAAGGATCGTTAAAATAGACGAAGCCAGCGGTTGGGATCGGTGTCCACGGGCGCAGAACAAGACGTAGGTTCCTCGACGCGGATCTCCGCTCGAATATCCACCGACCGGCGTCCCCCGTCGGCAGCGATTTGTCAAAACCGGCGTGGCGCCTGTCATTCGTCTCTTTACTGCGCGATCGTTAACGTGGAGGAGGAAAGAAAGAATAAAGAAAAAAAAAATAAGAGGATGGACCCGAGGCGAGGGCTCTCCAACAAAAAGAAAGACAAAGAAATGCGGGAGATCCGCACACAGCCCGATATTATCTCCTCCATGCCGCGGCGCAAGTTCCCCGTGGCACGGCCACGGGCGCCCCGTAGGGCGCTGCGTGTGTTAATTTGAATCGAGAGAGATTACGCGGCGGCTCCCCGCGGCGAGCAGCCATTTTGTATCAAAATGTCGATAAAGGAAACCAGTGGTCGACCGACCCCTGTGCGTGTACCCGCGCGCGCGGGGTAACTACGAGACCCACGATCCGTCTCCTAATCGTCGACTCCCGTGCCCTGACTTTTCCTCAGCGCGAACAATTAGTCCCTCCGTGATTTATTTGCCAGGTACCTCGCCGCGATCATAAATCATGCACTTTATTCAGTTATACTATTTCAAAATTAAAATTTAATACGTGATCTTATAGTAATTTGTACGGCAGAGATCGCGCGTAATGAACCGTGTACGCGATTTGTCAAACGATATTAAAACATCCGATTTTATTGACACGCACCTCCTCTATTTATCGAAATCATTTAATGCCTGTACTTTCTATTGAGTCACCGGTTTGAACGCGGTTCATGAACGGGGCACAGGGCGGCCATTAGTCATTTATTAGCCCGCTATTGTTGTCCACCGGGCTTAGAAACGCGCGTAAACGAAGAACGTAGGAACATCGAGCGTGTCGATCACAGCAGCCGGCCGGCAGGATTAATTTAATCCAGCGGTTCAGCACATTTCAGCCCCCCGTTCGAATTTCCTAGATCAAATCTACCGACAGAAGCCCCGTTCCGAGAGGGCGGCCGACGGGGGGGTGGTGGTGGCTCGACGTGGAATTCGGGCTTGAAGTTATTGGAGTTCCTCCGTTCGAGCGTAGCCGGAGAGCATTCCACGGAGCTCGTGTGACGAGCGCGCGGAGAGAGAGAGAGGTCATCGACCGGGCCAACTTTGGCGAACAGGTGAATTTTTCCTTCCTCCCGTCAAACATTCCTCTTGAACCCCCTCCTTGATTAATAAAGTAAAAGAGTCTCATCAAATAGTGACGCCGTTCTAAATTCTCTCAATGAAATTTCGGCTCATCTCAAGTCACGAGATCGCTGAATAAAAGATACATCAGAAGTCTCGTGCGGTTCTCTTGCAATTAAATATACATCGTCGCTACACCGGGATCCGGGACAGTCACGAGAAAATTGCAAAGACAGGTGGAACAGAAAATCCTTCGGTCGACGGAAGTAAAATTGAACCGCGCATGTTAGGAATTGTCGCGGTTCGACTTCTCCGTGGAAAAGCGGAAGAGGAAGAGAGGGTGCCGCGTTATATCATAGCCGACATCGTGTAATTCTGCTCGAGCGTACGCGGGATATGCTCTCTTCGCAGCCCGCGCGGCACACGCTTCGCAGCCCATAAATATCTCTGAATCATCGTGCCCTTCGCTGTTGTTCCGCCTGCGCTCGAACGCGTCGCCGCGCCGGAAACGCGGACCTTATGCCGCCGCGAAATCCTCACTGAAATTATGACGTCCCGTCCGAAGATCGTACAATTTCCATCTTATTAGTTAATATTTCACTACAGGTGTTACCGTATAAAAAGAAACAAATTCTTATTTTAATATCTATTAATCAACTGAATATTCCAATAGAGAAAAGTAATAATAATTTACTGGAAAATCGATATGATATCTATAAACGCACTGGATAGAATATATTATTGCATTTTGTTCTGGTCGTCTGAATTATTGATTCTTACTACTTGATTCAGTTTAATTCATACAAAATAACAGAATCTAATTATTCCTTCACGTTGCAGTTTAATAATACACAATTCAAAATTAACTTCACATAAAATTATTCAATCTCATTAAATAAATTCCAAATTTCAAAATACACAATTCACAAGTTATTTAAAAAATAACTTTGTACTTATTTAAAATTCTAAATAATAAAAGGATTGTGTAACGAATCGTTCTGTTTCGGTATTACATCTGTTGTAAGGGTATCGTCATCAATTGTGCAGACTGATGTGGTCCGCGCATGTTGCACTGTTCTGAACCGGGCACGGGGCGATTTGCCGATCTCGCGCTTCCTGTCGATATAGCCGAGGCGAGTCGCGTATTGCGGAACACGCGGCGGCCGGCACGGCCGATCAAATGCTCGCCGGAGCGTCGCGCGCGGTGCTCGTTTGCGCGGAAGACGAGAGCCGGTTGTGCCGCGCCGGACTCGTTGCCGGGGATCGCCGATTGTTTGCTGCACGCCCGATTAAACGATCATTGTACGATTCTGCGGGGACCGGTAGTGGCGCGAGCGTGAACTACCCGCGCGGAATATTACGTCTACCGCGCGTGGAACCGGCCGTGAATCGCGATTTCGTCACGGCGCTCTATATCCACGCGAATTCGAGGTAAACTTGTATATATATATATGTATATATGCACAATTGCAAAACAGCAGACGGTGAAACGCGATGAAGAATAGCGGCTGTCTTTTGTTTCGCGGTTGCTGCTATAATTTTTGTCCACTGCTCTCATTAGTCATGTTGAGTGATCGTTGGTTGCCCGATTATTAGGCGAGAATATGTTGAAACAAGCTCTAGATTCACGTGCCGTTTGTTTAAATAAGTGTTCCGAGGCAGGCAAATTAGAGAATGAAATTGCTAGAGGAATTACGGGTCAACTTGATTAATGAGAATTAAATATCGAAGTGCTACGAATCTTAAGCTGGCTCGTTAAGAAATGATAACTGTAATGCGTCTTACCAACTTTGGTCGAACAACGGCTAAGGTTAGTTGAGTACTCACCTGTAACACAGAAATAAAATATACATTAGTTTAAGTTCATTAAGTAATAGATTAGAAATTCATTAATTAAGATATAAATGAACTATTAATATTCTCAGAATATTAAAATAAAATTCTGGCTTCTGGTTCTAAATATTCGAGAACACTTTTTCATTAAAAATTTAATTTTGTTAAACGACATTCTACATGTTTTACTTTCCACCAGTGTAATTATTATCGTACGTGGAACGACACGAAGAACAGCGTTATATGAAATCTCTTCAGGAATATCCTCGCGCAGAAAGTATGCATGGAAACGGTTCAAGATAAAAGGTAGGAAGTGTGAAAAAAAGGGGGAGATAAAACAGCTCGGAGGGAATGCAACGAGTTGGATTACACGAAGGAAGTCGTATTAGCCGAGGCTCTCGCGCAGATAGGGCACGCGAGGAGGGCCAAGGACACCGAGACCCGGCCTGATCCGCGCACTAACTTCTTGATGGAGTCCCCCAAAAAGTTTTACGAGTGTATCCCTCCGTCCGAACACAGTGACAACGTAAATGAGTGGACATGGAATACGCGAGAGGGACGGCCGGGCCTTCGAGGGGAGAAAACGGAAGAAAAAAAAAGGACGCGAGACTTTTGAGAGTCGTACTGTTCGGCAAATTCGCGAGATACCTCCCGGTGGATCTCAGGTGGATTCACGTATCAGGTTCCACGGCGCGGTAGGTACGCTAGCCTATCGCGATCTTCGACATTCCATCTGATTCCAGCCGAGTGTTCCTCTTCCACGAAGACCGACGCGACGTGGCGATCGTCGAAGATGCCGTACGATCGTTACTCTTATCGCTCGAGAATTATGGAGACTTTCGGCGCAAAATATCTGGTTGCTAGCGCTCGTATCTTGTTAAGTTCGGAATAGGGATGAATGTCTTGGGAACTAGATGACGTATAGATAATTGCTACTATATTTGCTTGGCAAAATTTTCAATCAAACATGACAATAAAAAATTATGCATTTTTTTATATATATATTATATTTTAGACTGTCATGTTTTAATATATATATAAGTCTCGAAATCAGAGACTTGATAAACTCGAGAGCAAGGGAGAGATAAATTACTCAACAAGTGTAGTTGCAGGTAGTAATAACTGTAATATAACACGTAAAATAACAAAATGATACTTATAAAACTAAAATTAAAACTAAAACTAAGACTAAAACTTCGTTAATCTTAATATCGCAGCTGAATCAACACAATTGTCGATATCTTATTTTATACAATTATAGCCTTCGAAACAGTAACTATGCCGTATGTCGGCTGACCAGCGAATAACCAGCGGATAACCCATGTTCCGCGTAATCTGTTTACAATGGGCATCTCAGTCACCTTTAGTCGCATAGACATCTAGGTGACTAAGTTTGATAGGCGTCAAACTTACATATTAAATATTAATAAACGCTTGATAGGCGTCAAACTTACATATTAAATATTAATAAACGTCTTCAGATCATTTTAAGGTATATAAAAAGAAAAGAATGCTTAAGTCGATCTCAAGAATAAGTAACGACTATGAATACCGGCCATAGACATCTAGGTGACTAAGTTTGATAGGCGTCAAACTTACATATATTATATTTTAGACTGTCTATGCAGCACTGATACAAAAAACGTCAGAAACTGTAAAATGTTACATTGACAGGCACAGGCATTCTTGCTAGCATTCCTACAAGCGTGTTTCCCTCGAATTCAGTTGTATACAAGCAATCGATCGAATTCCCGGGGCCGAATCGTCCATAATTTATCCGCGTCACCCCCTCGGCAACACCTGAGGGCACTCCATCCCCGCGCGGTGTTCGCGGCCCGCGGCCGGAGAGGAGTAGATCGTGTATCGCGAGCGACGCTCGGGAACGAGACACTCTAAAACCCGGCGAGTTTCCTGCGATCCGCGGATTCACCTACGCTCGGCAACGTACGAGCGTCGATGCCCGCATTAAATTACCGCGGGCATCGTTATAACTCTGCCCGGGAAGCGGCGTGTCCACGTGTCGGCCGCGATAATCTTCGGCCGCGCGCCACGTAGTAAATAGGGGATACGAAACGACGTTTCCGCGTTCCGCGGGGCATTAATATTTCCACGGGACCGGACCGGGGCGGGCGGGAGGGGGATGTTAAATTGGTGACGACGCGACGAAGACAGCTGCGAGGCGATACTCCATTTGAATTCGGTTGATAGAATCATAGCTGAGAGACAAAGGTGGGACACCGTTCACCTGCCTGCTGCTGCCCGCTAGCCGCGTTTCGCACATGTTCGCTCCCTCGGCGAGCGCCGACGGAAAACGTAGGAGCGGGAGTAAATCCGATTGGACGTTCCTTGCTCGCTGCCCGAAGACGCCAGTTCATAAATAATCTCGAATGAGACGCGCGTACCGTGTACCGTGCGCGCTAGGCCCGCGCGTATCGCGGAACGCGTCGGGGATATTTATTGGCCGGCTCGTCCGCGCGCCGCTTATCGATACCAAACTGATCAATTACCGGCGGCCGCGGAACGTGTGTCGCGCCGCGGGAAAGCGACGCGGAGAGATTTTCTTAGGAAACGGTGACAAATCATGGTAAACGAAGACTTTCTTCGGGATTCCTTGTGTGTCCGTCACGCGATTCGCAGGGTGTGTCGCGCGGTTCTTTTTTTAATCTTGTCAATTGGTCGAACGATGCGGAAGATGGGAGAGAAGATGGAAATGAGAGAACTTAGCTATTATTACCGCGAGTACTGTGAAGAAGTAGACGGAAGAGATCTCGTGATGCAGGCAAGGAGGCGGGTTAGTACCAGCGGAAGAAAGATGGAACACGGCAAAGGAGAGAGAGATAGAGAGAGAAAGCTAGAATGGAAACGAGTCCGAAGGGGTGGGCGAAGGGCGCGCAGCCCCCTACTTACGTAATTTTAAATTAAACTGTGACGTTTTCAAATTAACGTTTTTGCTCGAGCCAGTCCCGCTTCCTCTCGTCTCTCCTTCTCGCGAGCAACCCATCCCTGCGGCGTTTCAACGTGAGCTTCTCGCCTAGACGAGAGAGGAACGGAGAGGGGAATAGGAAACTTGCGATATTACAACGTGCTTTTTTCCACCCTCTCTCCTTCTCTCTCTCTCTCTCTCTTTTCCCGCCTGTCCCTCGTGCGCGGAAGCGCGCGTAATTTAGGTACCAGGAAATTGGTTTTCTCGACGCTGAAATAGAAGAATGCGATGCGCGCGAGACGACGACGCGGCGAGGGCCCCGCACGAAAAAAGGAAGGAAACGAGAGCCGGGGAGGAAGCGGCGGCGACGGAGGCGGATGGAGGCACGTGAACGAACGCGATTCCTGTTCATCGGTCGCTAGGAGTTCGGTTCGAAATTTTCGCGGCCTCCGGTTTTATTAAAGCGCGGAGGGAACGTCGCGTCGCGTCGTCGAACCGCGGCGCGGCGACGTTCCTCTTTCTCTCCATTCATGGAAATTTCATCGCCGACGCCGCCGCCGTCGTCGGCGGAACTACGCGGAAAGGGGCTATTGTCTCCGGCGCGGAAAAAGACAGCGACGACGACGCCACTAAAAGTCACGGGACGAACTGGAAATCCACTTCCGCATCCTAATTTCGGGAACAAAGAGTCGACGACACGTTAATCCCTGGGAAACCGAGCGAGCGGGCAAACCGAGCCGAGTTTTCACAAGGATTTCGTTTAGTAGTCCAATTATTCGTCGCGACGGGTCCGTTCGAATTCACGTGTTCCCTTTTGGCTCCGTTTCCTTTTTTTTTTTCATCCTCTACCTCCCGTTTCCACTCTTACGCTTTTTGTTAGCTCCTCGCGAGAGACCATTACGGCCGAGAATAGGGGCTGAAAAGGAGTATCGCGGTTGAACGGGTCCGCGGTAGACGCTTCAACTCACACGTCTCTCACCGCTCTTGTAATTACAGAAACCGGAGCCGTGATTTCTTTTTCATAATGGAGATCGGAAATGTAACGCGGGGGAGCTACGCTGAAATCGGGAAAATTACTTCGTATCAAATCGTTGAAGCCTGCTGAGTTGCCAGTGTCTCGAGGCGGAATGAACGCCCATCTCCTCGTTTAAAAAGAGATCGAATGCCTCAAGTAAATTTTCCAAGGAATTCCACAGACAATTAGCAATATTTATACAAAATTATTAGGACCTTGAATAAGTTCTCGCTGTTCCTTTTACAAAATAAAAGCTTTATTTAAATTATAAGGAACAAAAACATTTGATTCAAAGACTCATCTACTTGTAAGTAAATTCTCCAAAGAATTCCACAGACATTTGGCAATATTTATACAAAATTATTAGGACCTTGAATAAGTTCTCGCTGTTCCTTTTACAAAATAAAAGCTTTATTTAAATTATAAGGAACAAAAACATTTGATTCAAAGACTCATCTACTTGTAATGTTTTTCCAAGTTCTGCTAGCGTCTGACATCGGTTTTGATCGAGTAATTCCTCCAACTTTTCGTTTCCAAATTTTTTCGGTGCGTCAGAACGTTCTTTATCCTCAAGTTCAAAATCATTATTTTTTGAAGCGTCGAATCCAGTCTCTGCATGTCGTATCCGACAAAGTATTGTCACCATAAGTCTCAACAAGAATTCTATGTGCTTCAGCTGCAGATTTCTTTTGAATAAAGTAGTGCAATAAAATTCCCCGCAAATATAATTTATTTTGCACAAAAGTAGACATTTTCAGATCTAAGAAAAAATTACTACTATCTTTGAAGAAACAGCGAGAACTTATTCAAGGTCCTAATAGTAAAATTTCTACCAAATTTACTCAAACCAAATTTGCTTCGATTTGGTTTGCTGTTTTGTTGACCGTCGGATGACTTACGAACAGGATTACGCGGAGTCCTGCGCATCCTGCGCGGTATGCGTGTCCCTACGAACGCGGAACACTCGTAATTGTTCGGTCGTCGGGGCCATTGAATAAAACACAAGCTACCGGTCACGTTGTCTGTCAGTCCGTCAGGGCTGTCTGTCCGTCACGCTGACGTGGGAAGACGCCGCGTGGTTCCACCCCGAAACGCCTGCTACCGAAAGCTAGTTACGATTGTTGCCGGAGAAACTCGGGAGTCATGCGATGCCCTCCCACACGCCTCGCTTCCACACCCCCCGCGCCTCCCCCTCGCCGACTCGCCGCGAGCAATTTCACAGTCATGCAATCATAATCAACTCGAGATAATAGTTTTCTCTCCGGCCGGGTACATCGTCGTACTCTCTATGTAGCTACGTGTGCAGGCGCCACAGGCCACTGAACTATGGACGTTTAAAGACTTCCGGTTGACGTACAAGCATCTTCACTTTCTCGCAATCAACACTGTACACTTTTCATACCGAATCACTGATACGAGTCTAATTGGAATTAAAGGATTTCCGTTTGTAGCGCACGATTCTTGGAACGACGTGATTTTAATAACCATCGAATTCAGACTGGAACGGAGGCGGACGAGAGCAAAAACTTCCGGCGATTTCGCCCGATTAGGATGTCATCGGGATATCGCGGAATCAACTGTGTTTCCAAGGCGAGCGCGCGTAATTCGCGACATCCGATTCGAATTACGGGCATCTGTTAGCCACGCGATTTCTCGATAATACCGGCTCGTGATTGCCGGGCCTGTTACCATTACGGTTTGCGTAAGGAACCGCAGGCCAGCGAAACGACAAAGTCAAAATATGTCAATAGCCCGGTTGCGGTAGACCGCACGGACAGTTAGTTACGTCGGGCTGTAACCCTGAAGAAAAGGAAGAACGAACGCGCGGGGCAGGGATAAAAGGGGTTCGGTTTGAGTCATGCGAGGTGACGTGTCGACAAGCCTAACTGAGCCGCCGTCTCGCCTTAAACAGGGAATAATGAGCGGTAGTTTCCTTTACAATTTTCAAATCCGACTTGCCGGATGCGACGCGCTCGCGAGAAATTGGGAAACCGCAAATTGCGGTTCAACCGATGAGCATGAATCCTTCCTGTCGTTCTTCATTTACGTCGTCCTCCCACTGTTATCAACAATGACTTGGTATAGGGTAAATGTGCTAATTACTGCGAATTTTTATGCAAGGTAACTTTCAACGCGAAAATCAGCTATTTGAATATAAGATTCAAGTTAAATTATTTTTTGAACAAGTTTTATTATGTTATAAATGTGTAAAAAAACAATTATCTCTCAGGAAGACGTATACGTTAAATTAAGTAAATCATTTTTATAAGGTGATGAAATACAGGCATTACTGCGAATGTGTGGCAATTACTGCGAGTCAAATACTGCGGGAACCCTAATTACTGCGAGCCAAATACTGAGGATATCGAAATAATTTCATCACTTTTTATTAAATATTTTTTAATAAAATATTATACGAAATACATAAGTGTTATTTAAATTTTTTTTTCTCTTTTATTGCACTTCTTGAACACTTTAATCCACTCTCAACAACAATCAAATATGCCTTCGAACCGACTAAACCTACTCTACAAGGTTATGCTTAACAGTTCGCGTGTTCGCAGTAATAGGCGTTCGTGAAATATACCGAGGAATATACTGCGGTCATTAATATATTAAAGATACACATTAAATTAACATACTTCCGTATTTTTCTAACTAAATAATGCATATTTTGATTGTTTGTAATATTAAAACGTACTATGTATTAATATTATTGAAAACAAATGCAATTTTAAAAGAGATGTTTGATAGACGTCAACCAAAATTACTGTCAAATTCATATTCTCGTGAACTACTCGACTTTGAAGTGTTTTAAAGTAATTATAAATTTCATTATTGCTATTCATCTTGTTTAAATTATTATTATCAAATAACAAAATAATTAAAGAATTTCTTTTATTTCGTCTAATACATTTAAAAAATTCATAATTAATGATTTCAATAAAAATCCGCAGTATTTGAGATATCTGCAGTAATTGGCACACTTTTTTTACCCTAATGAGTGGTGGTTTCCTTTACAATTTTAAAATCCGCTTTGCCGGATGCGACACGCTCACGAGAAATTGGGAAACCGCAAATTGCGGTTCAACCGATGAGCATGAATCCTTCCTGTCATTCTTCATTTACGTCGTCCTCCCACTATTACCAACAATGACTTGATATATGTTAAAATTATCGAAACGTATTCGAAATACGTAAACACGTTTAAAAAGCCACTCTGATCGATAAAAAACGAGCCCGTCGACGACGAGGAACGAAAACAGGCGTAGGAGGACGCACGCACGGGGCATTAGCCTAATCTAATGACGCAAAGAACTAATAAGCGAGGAGCCCGGGCGAATCCGTTTCCCATTCGGGGGATCCCTTTTCATCCGCGTCCTCGTCGCTCCATCAAGGACTTTCCTCCCGTTCCTTCGCGCTGCCTACCTCGGAATCGACACCCTCGCCGGGTAACCTATCTGGTGCCCGTAGGGCTAATGCATCGCACAATAGATCAATTACATACATTAGTGGCTCCGTGGATCGGTGAGGGTGTCTATAAGCTCTCCGTCGTCCTCCTCCTCCCGGCTTCCTCCGATTCGACCCCCTCGCCACCCTCGGCGCCCGTTCCTGACGGGATATCGATATCTCGTGATAGGATCGAGTCGAAGACGCGCGTACGAACCGGGCTTTACGCGGGCCGACGCGCGTAGGCTCGCCAGACGTATCCCGCGGTGTAACCGAGCTTTATTATTAATACCCGTTCGAGCGGCGATCGCGTGAACCCGTCCGAAGAAGGCTTAATGATTTTTCACTGCGCCAGTTTCTTCCTATCCGACTCTTTGTCTTGAGAAACGGTCGGCCACGCGATGAATCATACCGTTCTTTATGGCACCGATTGACTGCCCGGTGGTGCCTCCCGCATTTTTTCACCCGCCGCGTTTGTTTCGCTGGTACGTTATATCACGGCTGTTCTCGAGATTGTCGAGAGTGGGAGGAGGATTTCCGAATCGTAGGTTCGTCAGTGGTCGTGACAGGGTCGCGTAAAACGACTCCTCGAGAGCCGGAGAATTTATGCTCGCCGAGGGAGAAATTTCGAACGGAGCTCGAGGGATATAATGTACGAGGCACAGGTAAGCCGTGAGCGCCAGCGCTATCGCCGCCGGCGCCGGTATCGCCAGCGACGACGACAACCAGCAACGATGCAGCAGCAGCAGCAGCAGCAGCAGCAGCGACCAGAGGACCACGTGCTGACCAAGCAACTTTACAAGATGAAGAAAGAGACAGAGGGAAAGAGCAAGAGAGGAGAATAGAACGAAGAGGACGACGACGACGACGACGACGATGACGACGACGACGACGACGACGACGACCACGTCGACGCGAGACGTCTCAAGCAAGGCGAAAGGCGAGCGGCGTGCGGGCATGCGAGGGAATCGTAAGTTAAGGTGGGACGGCGAAGGAGGAAGGTTAGCCGGCGCAAACATAAAGTTCCAGACTTACGACGCGAGATCCCCGATAGTTCGTCCGCGGTGGGCATAAAAGCATTAAAAAGCGGCGAGGGAAAAACGCAAGTGCATACGTACACCCGTGGTAAACTCGTGTACGATACGACCGCGAGGAGACGGTGTTAGTGAAAGGGTTTTTCGCGTGTATAAGTGTGCACGGGCGAGAGACTGGCGCTGGCTTGTCTTCTTCTTCTTCTTCTTCTTCTTCGTCTGCTTCTTCTACCTCCGTGGCCTCTCCACCTCTTCTTCTGCTCGTTGGTTGCATGCGTTCTTCACGGCAGACCCCCGCGGCGACCAACCTGTCTTTCCAACACCGTTCCCCCCGCTATCGCGGCGTGGATATCCCGATAATACTCGACCGCGTCTAAATTCTTTTATAACCCTCGGAGCCCGCTCGCCGAGGGAGCACGCATCGAGCCGCGATAACGATAATCGACGAGCGTGAAGACCAGCCTGGCCCGGACCGCAGCCGACCGACCGCGTTCCGTTCCGTTTCATTCCGTTCCGTCCAGTTCGCGTTGGATTACTCCGATGCACGCCTTTGATTGTATTTCTCTTCCTCCTCTATTTTCTTTTTTTTTTTCTCTTCGTTCCTCCTCGTTCTTTCTCGACGACCCGCGATTTCTCGGCGCCGATAACGCGCCGTCAGCTTTTCTCCAACTCCCAGTGTGTACTACTCCGCGCGGATTTCTAGCAATATAATCCTTGATTCATCGATAATTTGACTTACGATCGGAGAAACGATAAGCGCGACTTTCCACCAGCTGAGACCGCTACGTGAATTACGAAAGACGTTCGCTTGTTTGTCTAGTCTACCGCAATCAAGTACCAGTGGAGAATATGCTCGTGGAAGTCGGCGATAATTCTAGAAATATTCCTTGCAACGAACGTCTCGTTTACATATTAATCATAGCGATCCGACGATTAGCCGCGGTAATTCCTGACCCGCGTTCCTCCGNTATTATATATATACGTACACTTAGTTGCAATTACGTTTTTCCGCATAGCGTTGAAGTCAACGTTTGTTTTGGTNTAATTCCTGACCCGCGTTCCTCCGCCGCGCGGTCGCGAATGAATATATATGGTAAAACCGAGGTCACGGGTAAAGGAGGAGCGAGGGATCGTGTCCAAAGTGACGGTGGACAAGCATAAAGAGGCGAGCGCCGTGGCCTTTGAAATATAGGCTCCCCCGGCGATAATGATGAACCGTGTTTACACTGGAGGGAGCTTCGAGGGGCGCCTCGTCAGGGATCGCGCGGGAGGACGCGGGGTGCCGCGCGGCGGTCCCGGGCCAACCGGGATGGAAAAGGAGAGGAGGCGACTCCTTTCTCATGTAAATACGATGTAGCCGCGTGTAAAGGCGGCTGACCGGTCGTGTATGTGGCACAATGTCGGGCTGCTGGCCCCTCGCGGGCCACGAGATGATGCACCGACGGACGGGAACCGATTCCACGGAGAAAGGAGGCGAGAGAGAGAGCAGGGGAGAGAGAATATGCTCTCTCGTGTACACGTACGCGCGTGTAAGCGCATTGCCGATGGTGCCGGCCGCGGCGACGAGGAGGAGGCGAAGAAGCGGAGGTGGAGAGGACGGCCGTCCGTAAAATATATCAGCCGCTGTGTGACTTCTCGGGGCAGCCACAAATCACGCGACCCCCCGTCGCCTTCCCGGCAGGCCACGGTGTGGGTGTACCCGACGTACACGCCGCAACGAGTCCGAGTGCACCTTCTCGAGAGCATCGGACCCGGAGGAGGTGGGTGATCGTGGCCGAGCGCTGAGTGGCGGGGATGTTTTCCGACCGGGGGTCAACGGTTGATTGGATACCACGCACGTCCGCGAGATCTCGTTGAAGTTGTGGCGATAATGTCGGTTGCAAGCCATGTGTTTAGACTAAGATTTCGTGTGGTCCATGATGTGAAGGAACTCGAGATCCAATGAGCCACCTCGGTTTCCTTTATCGTTTTCAACGGTTTTAGATAAGAGTCTCCACTCTGGAGGTTCTTGTTAATTTTAAGGTGTGAGGTCGAGTCGGTTGTCCAAATCGACACTTCGTTCGCGACCGTCCGCACAAATAGATCTCATGCAAGTTAGATTAAATTGTTGAATAAATATATTTGTTACAAGTGTGAGTATTTTAAGACCCACCCCATGAGTATTCCAAAAAGTAATGCTGCTTTTTCGACTTCGTATTCTATCTTGAAAGGATTTGAACGATTTCGCGTAATCGTCCCGGTTTGTCGAACAACNGCAAGTTAGATCAAATTGTTTAATAAATATATTTGTTACAAGTGTGAGTATTTTAATAACCANGTCCCGGTTTGTCGAACAACGGGAAAGGGTGACGAACCTAACAAAGAGAACACGAACGCCGAAAATACGCTGAGGGCGAAAGTCCCGATGACGAAGAGCACGCGCTATCCCGAGGAGGAGAGCGTTGTCCCGGGGCGGCGGCCTAATCCGGCAAACCCATGTATCATCTGAAGTTCGTTAGAAACCTTAAACGCTCGGCTAGGGGGATGACGATGGGAGGCGGAGGATACAGTCCCGTATCAGAGGCGAGCAGCGCACGCAACGCGATCAGCTTGGAATCCTCTCCTGTGAATACTATTAATGAGGGCTCGGCCGGGACGAGCTGAAGAAACGGGGAACGCGGAGAAAAGACGGCCAAGTCCCGGGCGCGACGCGACGGGGTGGGTTCCCTTTCAAAAGGCTCTCTCTTCTCCTTGCCTGCCTTTTGTTGGTCCACGATGCCAGCGAGGAAATAATGCCCCGTGGAATGTGACCCGTACGCCTCGTCACCCCTCTGCGCGCCCGATTCCGATGCACCGTTACGGCGTGGATAGATGACGCCCGAAGTGGCTCATAATGGCCCCTTGGAGAACGCGGTTCGAAGCCCAATAATGATTTAAAAAATTCTGACTTATGTTAAAATTATTTGTACGATCTTATTAAGGGGCACGGGACCGTCACATGGGCATCTGTGTGGTAGTAGGGTAGCAATGTGTAAGTCGCGTACATGTGCGGGCTGATTTTTCATTGCCATATACATACAATAACGACTGATTTGCAAGTGCACTAATAGTGGGCAACCTTAAAGCTTGTCGGTAGCTTATATTTATGGGCAAATATGCATTCTAGTATAATTAAGAAATAATTTTATGATTGAAGTAGCGTAATATCTCACAATATGGTCGCTACCAAGCGGCAAACGTTCAAATCGATAGATCGAACGATCAAAAAGTATTTGTTGAATGTAGAGAAATACACAGAAATTTGGATTATTTCGTTGGCTAGCGACAAACCTTGGACAGATAAGAAGCCACTCAGATAAAATTTGAGTGCATTTGTTGCTTCTGTGTCGAATAATATCTTACATTAGAATCTTATTATTTGCAGCCATAATGTCGACTTTGCGCTACGGTTTATAGGCAGCCATAAACGACATTCGAAAATACACGCGCTGTACACTTAGTTGCAATTACGACCGTTTTTCCGCATAGCGTTGAAGTCAACGTTTGTTTTGGTAAAATTATCCCAAGATAATCCTAATGTCTTTTGAACGGATCGACGCATCGGAAACCGGCGGAGATCGGCAAAACAAGAGGACTGGCAATGTATCTCTCAATAATCAGCGGACGGCTACAGAACGGCGAAAAAGCTGAGATGGAGCACGAGACGAGAGCAAAGGGTCATTTATAACCACGACGGAGAGGCGCGTGATTAGAAGTACGAAATGACCGGCGGAGAAGCCAGTCGAACAAGGACGGACTGCGTCGGAAGGAACGCGCGTCCTTCGACGTCTTCAACGTTCTTCCCGTCTCTCTCGGCCCCTCGCGCCGATGGAATGTTTTAAGTTTTAACCGGTAGCGAGCTGGATCATTATAATGATTCGAATCTACTGGGAGGAGCGGCGCGGAGGGGCGAGCGCCTCCGCAGGCTCGTTGGCTCGCTCGTTATTAATATCGAATAACGAGATGCCGCGAGCGTCGATGGTATGCGCGGCCGAGGCATATTCTTTATTAACGATGCACTCTCTCTCCTCCGGGATCGTCCCACCAAAAAATTCACCTGACGCTGTGCCCTGAATCGCGAGCCGCGGCCGATCATTCGACGGAACTCGATCATAGACGGTTTTGCCCCGGGCTGCAGGCTGTGCCACCGCGCAAAAAAGGGTATCCAGGCTTCTTGCGCCGTAGATTACTGGAAGACTTGTTTCTTAGGGTTGCTCGGTGATTCATAGTTGCGCTCGCACACTGTTCCACCGGACGACGCCAAACGAGCTATTGTTCCACGGACACGAAGACGTGTTTCCATGTTTCCACTCTTTTCACTGTTTATAAAAAATTAAATCGAACAGTTTCCATATCTGTAACTACTCAAACGCTAATAAATTGAAATCTCGAAGTAATAGCGATTACAGAAATGTTTCCAACGTTCGTGTAGATCTACGCTCTGTCCCCGTCGAAGTCTATTTAGCTAACAAGCAAAAACGTGTCGATAACCGACGAGACGGTGGGAAATCGGAGCAGAAATCTAGTTTATCGTAGAAGAGGCTGATCGGTGGCCGCGCGTCCGCGGCGTCATAACTCATCCGGAAGGCGACTTAATTCCGGCCGCGGCACGTCGCGTCCCATCGCGTCGTCCCGCCTTGCCTCGCGCCGCCGCCGCCGGCCGGCTTCCATTCCGTGGCAATCCGCGCTTCATAAATTTTCATTTGAGACCGGGTCCGCGTTGCACCTACGACATGATAAATGCTCGGCGTAATAACAACCGCGAGAAGCGGCCACGAGCCGAGACAGCGTCCTCTCCTCCGGCTTCGATTTTATTAATACGCCGGCATCAATCGCGGCGACTTCCTCCCGCGAGGGTAGCCGCGGAACGATATACCCCCGGATCTTAGCGACGCGATTATTTTACTCCCGCGGATCGCGGCGAATAGATGTCTCGCGTTGCGCAGATCGAGTCCCGCGCGTTTCTAATTGCACGCACGAGCCTAATGGTTATTGATGACCCGTTCTGGCTAGGCCAGTTTCGCGTTGGTCCTCGACAGTGACGCTTCCTCGGCCGCGGGTTATGGAAGCGATGCTGAAGCCGCGATACTGTCAGGCCAGCGACCCCCTGCCGCTACGAGCGACGCACACAACTTGATTCACCGCGGGACTACTGACGCGGCCCGCTTCCTTTTTGCTCGATCCGATCTCATAGGCGATCCACGAGCCCAATAAAAATGCACCGGGCCCCCGCAAGAAACCGAAAGGTACGCCTATCGCCGAGCGGAATCGAAGACCCGTTCCCCAGCCCTCCGCTGCTCGCCCCGAGACGTATTAATCGCTCGGAGTATACCGCGCGTCCCGGAGATCTTCGGAATTTCGGGAACTCTTGGAAAACGTCGTCGTAAAAAATTCACCCCGGGTTTGATTAAATCTTCGGATATTTTTATGCGAAAGTAAAATTGCGGTTTTACAAGACACTGAATAAAGTATGAGATCTTTGTAATGCATTAACATAGTATGCATAATACATTTTGTATAAAATAATGAGTCTGTATGAATAATAAAATTAGATTAGTGACGTAATAATTTAATCTATCATTTACATTCTCTGATATATTTATATTTCCGGAGTGGCAGTTTTTCAAATTGGGCCGACGGAATGTTGAACAGAACTTTGAAAGCAACTTGGCAATTAATCATTGTAGAAGGCACGCGATTCAAAGAACTAGTTTGAAGCGAACCGGTCACTGGGTCAATGTTCCATTTTCTCCGAGTCTCGGTCCAGCATGACGGTACGAAAAGCGTCGTCATCTCAGGGATGACGAGGCGGAATTCCTCGCGTGGGCTCCGAGCACAAAGGCGATCGAATTCGCTCGAGTAAAATTGAACACTCTGTTTCACATATAAACGAGGAAAAACGCTAATTGCACGTGTACGATATCAATGCAAAAAACGAATTTATCGTCTAAAATTATTCCTCAATTATTAATTTTAAAAATCTTGGAAAATTAAATTTCGTTTGCAGGAATATATGAATTCAATCAACGCTATAGTAATTATTGATTTATTGGCTCAGAACTTGCGTGCTATTCTATTTTATACTTTACCTGCATTTAATTTCCCTAAAATCCAACTAATTACGGTTCCCGCATAGACGTGCACAATCGACTCCGCGGCGGGCAAAGAAAACGCTAATGGCGACCCGATCGAGTCGATTAGCACGACGGAAAAGAATCGTCCGACGGCGCACAATGCGCTATGAAACGGTCCGCGGGTAAAGACACTGCACCGCAGCCGCTTTAATTACTTTCTTATCGGAACTCTCTTTAGCCGAGCCCGTTCCTCTAATGGCGTTCGTTTTTGCGTGATTTAATGGGAACTTCGGAGATCGTTCCGACGAACGTATGGGAAAAATCGGTCGTTATCCGTGCGACCGATGAAAAGAGTTTCCGTTAATGGTCGCTCGCAAGTAACGAGTTAATCGGTTCGTTAAATGATAATGGAAGCCGGAAATAAATGTGCCAATAAATTGTTTCAGAGCTTCATTGACAACTGATTCCTCCCAGTATGACATTTGAATATGCATCTCAATATTGGATAGTTATAAATATAAAATTTGACCAATCGATAATTTAATTTAGATAATTACAAAACGAATTAAATTTGTCATTAGAAATTCATGTATGGTAGACTGTAATTTTTGCAAACACAGAGAAGAACGTCTCATTTACTTCGATGATACATATAATACGACTCGACATTCTTTCTTGAAACAGACTTCACTTTTTCACTGAAAGAAGGGTGAAACGCAACATTCGTTTGGTAGAAAAAACTAGTCGCTGCGGGGAAAAGAATGAGGCAAGGCTGCGATGCGAAGTCAACGATCCACGTTTATGGACAGACGGTCTTATGAGACTTGATCGCGGCGAACCCTGGAATTCCAGGCATTTTCGTTTCGGATCGGTATGCCTAGAGCCGGTCGCTCCGACAGCCGAGCGTCTGTCCGTTGCCTTCCGCGAAACTGTCTAATTGCGTGCCGGTATCCGTGCGCGCCGGATTCTAAATTACGCGAGACCCGATCGTGAATATTTAACGAGAAGGAAAAGGAAGGGGGTTCCGTGTACAGGAAGTCGACCGCGTTTCCAACCGGTGCGCCCTGACGGTGTATCGATCACCGCCCGGTCCCGTTCCGAGTGCTTAAAAAACGTGGTTCGCGTTTTTAACAAACGCGATTCACGTTTCCATGCGAAGATTACATTCCTGAATAAAAGTAACCGAGACTTTAACAAGTCGCGTTGCACGAATTCATATATTTTATATACTGTGATATAATATAATACTCCAATATTGGAGAGTCTATTAATAATACATCCCGGGTTCAAATCGAATTCTTTTCGAATCGAAGACTATCTCAATTTAAATTCTCACCGGTGCGGGACGAACGTATCCCGGAAGCAGGTAATTAAAAGTTCAATCTATCGACGGTATCGGAAATCGAGGGGATGGAAGACGAAACTTTTCGAAGGATAAGCGAGAGGCGCGCGGGGGTGTTCGGATCCGACTCGGGGAATCGAGTCCTCCCCACGAGCGATCGTGACGGGGGCACTCATATCGATAACCCCACCTCGGATAATTGAACTTAACGAAGTGTCTGGCAGCGTGGAAACGAATTCGTCGTTGAAACGCGGCGCGCTGCGAACCCCACGCAACANCCGCGCGGGGGTGTTCGGATCCGACTCGGGGAATCGAGTCCGCCCCACGAGCGATCGTGACGGGGGCACTCATATCGATAACCCCACCTCGGATAATTGAACTTAACGAAGTGTCTGGCAGCGCGGAAACGAATTCGTCGTTGAAACGCGGCGCGCTGCGAACCCCACGCAACAGCCAGTTGCGACGACGATCCAAATCCAATCTTCCAATCGGAGTCAATTACAGGCTGACAATGCTCGCTGCCTAAATGTCAGAGCCGTACGAAGAGCGACGGTGTCATTTCGTATACAAACGGGATTACGCGATCTAATTCACCGGCTGACAAAAGCCCGACAAAGAAACCCGCGAAAGTGGAAGCCGGGACCACCCTGTCTTCCCATTTCCTTCGCCCTCGCGGATTCGTCCGTTCCCGTGCCCTGTCCAGGACCACTTCGATCCGCAATTTTCCGCGGTGTCTCGCGAATTGACGTGGCAACGTTTATTGACGTCGATCAGCTCGATTCTACGTTCCATAATCCGTGACTTAAGGAGGTTCATCCGGTTAAGGAATTAACAGATAGATTTAAAAAAAAAAATTTGATAGTCTATAACAGTATACCAGGATACCTCAAACAAATTTTTAAGGAGGTTCATCTCGTACGTAGCAAGTCAAATGCAAGTTGCTGTGTACCAGATGAACCTCCTTAAAAAGTCAATGAACACAGCTTCGGATTTTGACACGGACCCCCCACTCCACAGCGAAACCTTGACAGACAATTTTTTTCAACCTCGAACAACGAAAGTTCAGCGCGAGTTCTCCTCGACAAACTGTATTACATCGTAGGACTCGAACGCGGAGCTCGGATCGGTACGACGGCGTTCAGAGGGCAAGACACTCTACCCGAGCATGTTAGTGTAATGTCTTAGGTGGCCGTAGCCGTGTCGACAAGCCGCGGATACTCTCTCTGGCCGTGGTACAGCGCGCCTTACAAGGCTGGCGAATAGATAATCGCGGCATTGTCCTTACTTACACGCTACATACGCGCGGACCGTGGAAGTAGAAGCGCGGCGAGTGTTTTGCATCGCGCGCGGCTTGTACACCGCGACTCTCCGCTTTATCGGACGCGACGATCAACGGCGAACGAACTGACGAGACTAATCACCCGTCCGGCGCAGATTTCTCCGTACGAATTCCATCCACGGTGTTCCTTATCCGCGGCGCGGGTCAGGTCGCCAAGCGTTCTTAGAACGAGTCGCGCGCTCTCGATGGGAGAGAGACGATCTTTCGTTTCAATTGGCTTGAAAGGAATCCCTTTGTGCTCGACGTCGATTCCTACCGATTAAAGATCGCCGCTGATTAAGATTTCGTAATTGGGATTAATCCGCAATGCGAGCGTTCGGTTTTCCGAGCGGCGATCTTTAGCCGCGAGACAAACGCGCGACCGCGAAATTCTCGCGATGCCGTGGCTGAATTATTTCCATCCGACGCGTCTGGGACGTCAAGGAATCTGACAATTTTGCTCGCTCGTCTCGCTTACGGTGCACGGGTTCGAGAAACGTGTTCCGGGAATCGAGGGTGGGTAAATATTGCAGTATGCACTCAACGCGGAGCGGAGCCAGGATGCAGGGAGAGAGGGAGCGAACCGGGAACCGAACGCCACCCCCGGCGTCTATGTATTAGCGGCGGCATACATTATTTCGCGGCATAGCTGGCGTGCCCGGCGCGCATAACCGGGCGCGCGAGCGTTGTTCGTGCATCGCTCTCTCACGTGATACCGAAATACTACGTGGCACGCGCAGGTACCGCGCCGTTCACCTGGGACGGAATATACCATCCTCAACAGTCCGTCTATCGCACTGATACCACCAATTTTTTTAACAAACCTAGTCCATAAACTCAGTGGAAGGAACTACTTCAAGGCGTTGTTGTAATTTCACCTGAAGAGCAATTACGAGAAAAAATAAATAAAAAATAACGTTAGGATGAAAATAATCTGAATTCGAGAGATGTACGATCTCGGCCAAGTCTGTTATATAACTAATTAGTTAACTAATAAATTACTAACTAATAAGTTAATATATCATCCTCAACAGTCCGTCTATCGCACTGATACCACCAATTTTTTTAACAAACCTAGTCCATAAACTCAGTGGAAGGAACTACTTCAAGGCGTTGTTGTAATTTCACCTGAAGAGCAATTACG
>SMSR01016080.1:0-16612 GCA_019453355.1 Ceratina japonica | reverse complement strand
GGCAAGGAGAAAAAAAATAGACGAGTCGGCCCTCGGGGCTCGAAAAATACCGGGTCCTCGCCCGGTGCTCGCTGCGAGACGAAGACGCGAGATCGAAGAGGCCGCGGCCGGGAGAGAGACGGCGCTCTCTGTTCGCAAGAGCGGCGATATATCACCGGGCGACGAAACAACCAACCCCCGACGAGAGTTGCATTTGCATCGACGGACCGAAGCGACGTTCGGTCACGAACACGGCCGCCGCGCGAACCAGACAGATAGAACACACGGACGCGGCTCGGCCGCGAATACATGCGAGCCCCGGTCGAACCGATCGGCACCTCGAACACGGCCACCCCCTTCGCCGAGGGTGCCTCCAGCCCGAGGTCTGATTTACATTTTCTTTCGACGCCGCGCGCTGAGTCTCGTTCCACTCGATAAGAGGAAACGCCTCGATTCCCCGACGACGGTATTTCAACCCTTGCGAAGGAGAGATTTCACAGGCTGAGGTCTCGGCGAGGTCTCGCGTTGGAGGACGCCCGGCTGGCTCGTGAGAGGCTTAATAAAGTGGAAAATGCGACAGCGATGTCGTTGTCTTCTCTTTGATTCGGAACTGTGTTTGTCGGCTGAGCGGAGAGCGTTTCCCTTCGGGGTTGGAAAATGGAAAACTCCGTGGGGTGCTCTGTGTATTTTAACGATACCCTTCTGACATCCGCGAAGATGTTGTGTTAAAAAAATATGATTTATTTAGGCCTTAGGGTGGATTTGGTAATTTTTATTCTTCGAAAAAGTGGAATTTAATCTATTTCTTATGAATTGCTTTGTGTTTATTTATTGCGTGAACTTTTATTTGGATGTAAAAGATATTATTCTGTTTTGTTTTTTCTGAGCAATATATGTAATATATTACATGGTGATTGTCAACTAGCCTTCTTTCTCGCATTATGTACTTTGGGTATTATTGCCCGTATTTTATTATGAATAAAATGAAAATGAAAATGAATTAAACAGGCATCTACAATTATTCCGAGCAATAATCATAAACATTGCGAATTAGTTAATTGGCAATATTTCCATTCGTCAAGTGTAAATCTGAGATTTTTGCTAGCGAATTACTAGAAAGCGATCCAAGCTAGAGGAGCAGAATCTGAGAAGGTAACAGAGCAAAGTGTAAATGGCTGAACGGGCGAAATCGGATCCGGACACGGTATCCGGAGGAACGTGTCGCCGTGACGAGGTGTCAAGGGTAAAAGCTTCGCCTATACTTTGAAGATCAGAGGGCCTGGCACGAGCCACTCTCTCTCTGTGTGTGCCGCGGTGCACTCTGTTCCAAACGGCCTCTCTGTTCCCTCGCGCGCCGGCTTCCTTTCTCGGTTTACGCTCTATAAACGGAGGCAACGGCGCCGTTATACGATCACTGAATCATTGTTGGTGATAGATAGCGCAGCTGTTGCGCGCGAGATCACACGATCTCGAAATAGTTTGCAACAATACGCGCGGCCCCGTGCCGGGATCGCCCGCGGCCGAGCACGTCGATTTAACGAACCACCACCAGCCAGCCAGCCAGCCACGTCAGGAGCATCCGCGAATCGATAACCGATCGCCGGCGAACTCGCCTTTATCATTAGCGCACGAATAATTGGCTACGTGTACGTCTACGGATGACTAATTCGCGATAATTCGGTCTGGTCCCCCCGAGCAACCGGCTTCAATTGAACTTAATTTTGAGGAGACGGTACACAATTCCCTACGCGAAATTATAAATATACCTACAGTCTGTAAAATATTGTGCAATCATGTAAGCGAGCGCTGGATCTTACATCACGCGAGACAACTCGCGGAGATCAAAGATTGTCCGCAACACTTTCGCAAATTGCTTGTTAAACTTGTGCCGTGAAATGAGGCTGATAAAGCGCCGATGGCTGGGAACATTGTCAAAGGAATTTCTATACAAATGACGAGTAATCGAAGAAGCTCTTGAGGACGGGAATAGAAACGCGGCGTCGAAAGTGCGTTTAAGAGGCGGACGATTAGCCTGATTCATCGCCGGGTCGCCACTCCGGCCGAAGTTAAAATTTATACCATCTGTTTAGTCTGGGCGGCGATCTCTTTTTCTCGTGCCTCGTGACACCCGGCCCATCGTCTCCCATCTAATCCTACGCGCGGGAAAATTTACTGTCGCCACCGAGGTCTTAGAAAATCCAGGCATTCCTGCTGGAATTCTCGCGCTTTAAACGATGAAAAATTTGCCGTGGTCAATTCCATCGAAACTATTCAATTACTTTTAATTATATATTATACAGAGGGGTCCAAAAAAGTGTATCCACTGTTTAAAAGTCCATAACTTGCAAACTAATTGACGGAGTTGTCTCATTTTTGGTGAAAGTGTAGCTTAAAATCCAACTTAAAAATATCACTGTAGGTGTTCGAAATGGNATCTCCAATTATATATTAGGCCTTAAGAACCTTCAGTTCGTTCACGAAACTAGTTATAATTTAGTTCTCCAAGTAAGAGATTGGAACCTAAAGGCCTATTTAAGGGTTTATAAGATTTTTTTAGGATCCTCTGAAATATNGCGCGGGAAAATTTACTGTCGCCACCGAGGTCTTAGAAAATCCAGGCATTCCTGCTGGAATTCTCGCGCTTTAAACGATGAAAAATTTGCCGTGGTCAATTCCATCGAAACTATTCAATTACTTTTAATTATATATTATACAGAGGGGTCCAAAAAAGTGTATCCACTGTTTAAAAGTCCATAACTTGCAAACTAATTGACGGAGTTGTCTCATTTTTGGTGAAAGTGTAGCTTAAAATCCAACTTAAAAATATCACTGTAGGTGTTCGAAATGGTCACCATTAACATCCACACACAAACGATGCCGCCGAACTGCTTCAAATTTGTCTCGAATGCGACGAATCGTTAAACGTGTCGGTGGCTCTGTTTGATACTCATTTCGCCATTGCCGTTGAACCTCATTAATGTTTTCGTACTTAAAATACCACTTCAAAACTGACTTCCTTTCATCGAATGTAAGCCTCACGCCAGCCATGTTTACTCGAGTAACAAGGTACAACTAACAATAAAACACTAACTATCTGACGACTGTCATTTGACAAAACAAAACAGCGCAATACAACGTTTGCATAGCGATTGCCGGAACTACAAACTATTACACTACCAAAAATGAGACAACTCCGTTAATTATTTTACAAGTTATGGACTTATAATCAGTGGATACATTTTTTTGGACCTCTCAGTATTTAATAATTTATTTTGAATCGATGATTACTAGTTTGGAGTTTCGGGGTTTTCGAACGGATTGAAAGTCCTGATAATGTCTTGATGTACACAGGGACCGTGTCGAAACTCGAAGCGGTCGGTGAATTTGAGTAATTGCCAAAATTCGTGGAGAAGGAGGAGGAGGAGGTGGAGGATGAAGAGGAAGTTACGGCCACTCGTTTGCTAACCCCGCGCCGCCGCCGCCGCGCCGTTATTACGTTATGAGGGATAGGGCGTATTATAGGGAAGACCGGTAGCCGGTGGGACCAACGAGTTTACGGTTTAGGAGAAAGGCGAAAGGGCGAGAGTGGAGGTAGTCGCTAGCTACCGTATAATTACACGAACGCCCCTTCCGGAGATGACGCGTTATTGCCTCGAGGCGACTTCCTCGTGCGGCCCAGCCCGAAAATCCCCTTTTCGGGACCCTACGAGGTGGTGGACCCAAGGGGGATAGCCGGGATCCCGTAATCGCCTCGTTATGCCGGCTCTTCGCACGTTTTCGGGATTTATAGAAAAATTGCGCCGGAAGTCGGCCGAACCAAATATTAGTCCAAGGGGCTCCTATTATTATTAGCAACCAGAAGCTTTAGAGGATTCAGTAATTTATCACTCTGACAAGATTAAAAAACCAATTTAATACCGAGCTGTATTTATTGACAGTAAATAAAGTCTACGAACGTCTTTTTCTATCGTCTACGTTTATAAATTCAAGTCTTTGATCGAACGCAATCACGAAGAGCTCGAGAAGCGAATTCGAACCGATAGGAGAGAACCGGCTCGAGCGAAATGGAAGCGAATTTCCCGAGCGAGATGGGGTCTCCCAGTGTGTGAGGGGCGCGGGGGGGTGAGGAAAGTAGGTGCGCGTCCAAGTTGATAAGACCTTCTCGAAGGACGAAGGCGAGGGTGGATGGAACAAGGCCATTTATCACACGGTGGGACCAGGTGGAGAGAAAGGGAGGACGCCACGGACGGACCAGACGAAGCAATAAGGCCTGGAGGGACTCGTTCAAAGAATGGGAGCGTGGAAGAGGTGAGGCCGGGATGGAAACGTCGTCGTCCCGCGAATCAACGCAAACCGAATTATTCGTTCGGATATTGCTTTGTACCGCATTAATTTCCGGCCCATTGTCCGTTTATTAATTTCGAGCGACGAAATCTTACAATGAACACTGTTCAAAAGTTCTACGACTTTATTCTGTACGAATACTGCGAGAAAAATTTGAAACATTAATCCTTGCGAAGGACTCTTCATGTACATTTCAAAAGATTAAGGAAATTGTAATATTCTTTTAACTCATGTGATCGATAATTGTATGAAAAGAAAATTATACTGAGTTTATGAAATTCGATTTAAATTTTATTGTTCTTTTATCACTTTATCGAACGAAATCAGGGACCATATACGATACATCGTTACGACATGACATTTAACTTATTCATCTTTTAACTCATGTGATCAACAATTGCATGAAAAGAAAATTATACTGAGTTTATGAAATTCGATTTAAATTTTATTGTTCTTTTATCATTTTATCGAACGAAATCAGGGACCATCTACGAGACGTCGTTACGATATGACATCTTCTTTCCAGGGCATCGCGGCGCGGCGAGTCGTAGGATCGTAATGTCCGTGCTGAATCCGTAGTCCCGCAGGCGGGTACAAGGGCGAGGGATGGGGTATCACGGGAGGGAGGAAAGAAATGGCCCCCGGAGGAGTGATAGAGGCTACCTAATAGCTCACGGAATTGCCCCTGAAACACCTTTTTAATGAACTATTGCTACGGGAAATGAAAATAGGGGAGACAACAAGCCTCCTCCGCCTCCGTCTTCCCCTCGGCCACAGACTACTGAAAACTTTTTTCAGATAGACCCGCGAATCACCTCTGTTACTCCTCTGTAATTGACCATTCCCCCGGCCCGCTGATAAAACGAACTTGTTCCCCTTTTATCCGCGAGATCTACATCCATCCCGGAGAAATATCTCCTCGTGTGACGTCGGGTAAACACATAAACAATCTCCTAATTAAGAAGCGTCCCGAGATTCCCGCGGTCCTCGCTTTTTGGCGCGCGAGCGCAAAATCCGTGGGCCCCGGAGACGCGACGTGGTATTCGGCGAGAAGATCCGCGGTCCCACGTATCTGTCCACGGGATCGCGAATAAATTCGACACGCGAGGAATGAGAAGGGTAAGGGTCGAGACGTGGCAAGACGAAAAGAAAATTCTCCCGTGGACGGGGGCAAGCTGGGCGCGCAGCGAGACGCCGAGAACGTAGCCGGGGAATTAGACGCGCGGAGTCCCGGCCGGAGATACATAAAAAAAGAAAAAAACGCGTTGGGCGGACGAAGACGAGGAGAACGGGGCGATTTGTCAAAACGCTTCCTCTCGTTTCCATCCGTTCGCTCTTTCCCGCTGATTGTTATGCTAAACAGGGCCACGGACGGCGAGGTACGAAAACCGGTGAAAGAAATTCAGGCCGACGTGAATAGAGAATCGCGACCCGTCGTCCTTGCGACGCGACGCGAGTTTAAACGGAGCCCGATGGCTCCTTTTGTCCCGCGGGGAAACCGGTCGACGACGACGACGACGCGGCCCGACGTACCGAACGGCGGCGTTAGCTGCATTTTGCAACGCGGTACAGTTAGTAAAGTTCGATGACGTCACGGAGGACGCGGCGAACTACCCCCGTGGGAATCGAAACGTCGGCCACCTGACCCATTAAGGGGTGACTCGACATCGCCGCGGCCTGGTGGTTTCTGGTCAGCTGTAAGGGTTTGGATTATGGCTGTAGCCAGCGGTGTTTACGAGTCCACGAAGGCCGATTACAGTCCGCTCGTCCGGTTAGGTGATCGTTTTACGGGAAATAGGTTCGCCTCCTCCACCCTTAAAGTCTTTACGTACCGACAGCCACGTACGTGCCTTGGAAATGTAAAGCGACGAGACGCTTCCACGAATTTCCAACGAAACCTCATAAAATCCTTCATAAATCTTACAACTTCCCATTACATATTTCTTACATTCACTAATCGCTTAATTAAAGTAATTTGAAATTTATATGATCTGGTTTATACATTCTAATTACAAGGTAAACGCTCTGCAATTTATCAGAGTTAATTATATGATTGTAATCGAATGAATAATTATTAAGTATGCGTTTGCACAATTTCGATAACCTCTGTCCTGATTATTTCTAACTCTGTGAACCCGAGTCGAAAATTTAACTATAATTTGAATCTTCTTGTGATGTATTCATATAAATATAGTATGTGTGGAAAGAGAGTGAGGCTCAGTCTACGCCTAACACTCGTCATGTACGGTCACAGGAATAAACAGTAGTTAATAAATCTATTGATTATTTACCCATGCCTTGAAGGACAGTACACTCCTAAATCTAAATGTACTCCAGTTTAGGTCTATTAGATCTAAAAACTAGAACTGGTAGAGTTATCTCAGAACTTAATATTTGATATATCTCTAATCAGAACCTATAAGTTCCTACAAAAATCTCAAATATCTCAAATTATATTTTAGGCCTTAAGAACCTTCAGTTCGTTTATGAAACTAGTTATAATTTAGTTCTCCAAGTAAGAGATTGGAACCTAAAGGCCTAATTAATGGTTTATAAGATTTTTTTAGGATCCTCTGAAATATTTATTGTTATATACAATTATTTTAAAAACTATGCGCACTTGAATCTGATATGCTTCTGAAATGAATTATTCTTATACTTCCTATTATAAATTTTTAAAAAAGCTTTAAAACAATCTAATTTATACAATAGAATTTTTTTTTATACAACAACAAAGCGAAAGTTTGTTATTTGTTTACAAAAATTGTTAAAGAAAGATAATAATAATTTCGCCATAAATTGGGTGAACGTAAAAGAGATTGTTGATCTACAATATGAGCCAAAAAAACGTAGGTACTCTCAGTGCACATGTCCCCAAGTGTTGCCAGCCAATGGACTTTTAAGGACAATGTTAGTTTTCATAAATACTAGTATGAACCTACAGTATCTTTTCCTAAACTCTCCAAGTAAGACTTGGGGGACTACATTATATTTGTATATATAAACTCTATTTTAGATCTATATCCTTTATAAGCGGACATAACGACTAAATATAGGTTCAAATTAGAGTTAAATTTAGTCTTATATTCGTATGCTCAAGATATGATTTCGACCTCCATATCCTTCTGTAGGATAAATAGGTTCAAAACCATAATTATTTTTTCGACTCGGGAACCGTGTTTGTACGTTCGGCCCGTTAGCAGCGATGACACGGCGTTATTGGTCGAGTCGTTTAAAAGTGCCAATGCGGTTCACGCCGGCAAAGAATAAGAGCATTACCTCCCCGGTTCTCTCCCCGTCTGTTATACCTACGACTCCCGTTGCCAGTGCAAAATGTGTCGAGGGGTGGGCGAGCCGGTATCGTGAAAACTCCTTCCCGGCCCGCGCGCGCGGGAGGGTGGGTCTATGAAAAATGATGACGCGGCGCTTGTAAAAGAAATGAAATCGGGTGCCGAGAGAAAGCCGGATGCCGAGGGGCCGGGAAACCGAACCGACCGATCGACGAGGGGTGGTTCCGGAGCGTATTGCTTACGTTCGAAGGAGTAGAACAAAGAAACGGGGGCTAATTCGAGGTGGCAGCGAAATAACAATCGACCGCTTTNCCAAGTAAGACTTGGGGGACTACATTATATTTGTATATATAAACTCTATTTTAGATCTATATCCTTTATAAGCGGACATAACGACTAAATATAGGTTCAAATTAGAGTTAAATTTAGTCTTATATTCGTATGCTCAAGATATGATTTCGACCTCCATATCCTTCTGTAGGATAAATAGGTTCAAAACCATAATTATTTTTTCGACTCGGGAACCGTGTTTGTACGTTCGGCCCGTTAGCAGCGATGACACGGCGTTATTGGTCGAGTCGTTTAAAAGTGCCAATGCGGTTCACGCCGGCAAAGAATAAGAGCATTACCTCCCCGGTTCTCTCCCCGTCTGTTATACCTACGACTCCCGTTGCCAGTGCAAAATGTGTCGAGGGGTGGGCGAGCCGGTATCGTGAAAACTCCTTCCCGGCCCGCGCGCGCGGGAGGGTGGGTCTATGAAAAATGATGACGCGGCGCTTGTAAAAGAAATGAAATCGGGTGCCGAGAGAAAGCCGGATGCCGAGGGGCCGGGAAACCGAACCGACCGATCGACGAGGGGTGGTTCCGGAGCGTATTGCTTACGTTCGAAGGAGTAGAACAAAGAAACGGGGGCTAATTCGAGGTGGCAGCGAAATAACAATCGACCGCTTTGAGGAATGATCCCTGCTCCCGGGTTCGACTCCAGATTTTTCCGCCAATCCTCTTTACGTCGACCAGTTTTTCCCCGGAACTTAATCAAAAACTTCCCGGCCGCTAAAGAGGTTCCAACAATACTTCAGAAACTACGCGAACCGTAGTCGTGTTCCTTTTTTTGATTTCTACGGTAGCGAAGTGCGATGTCTGAGAAATTGCGCCGGACAGATTAACCCAGCGGCGGTGGAAGTGGAGCACGTAGCCGGCGGTATCTATCAAAACATCCCTCTCGGAGAGGAGCCGGCGTGGCGGGGCACGTAAGTCGCGGTAGTCCGCTTCCATAAAATATTTTCGAGGCAATCCAACAAATTCCCGATGAAATATTCAGCGGTAAAGAGGAAACGAAACGAGACGGAACGGAACGGAACGGAACGGCGCGGCGCGGAACGGAGCCGACTGACGGCGGCGAGAGGCGCGTGTAGCCCCTGCGTTCTGTTGGTCACCGACTCTGCTCGGCTCCCGTGAACTCGTAAACAAGGAATGACGTGGAACAAGGACGCGAACATGACACCGACGACAGCGGGAACGATGGGGCCCCGGCGAAGAAGACGGGCGGGCGACGACGAGCGAGTGATTTAGAATATTCGGTGGCGGATGTCAGCTATTGCTCGCCCACCGGGACGTCATTATGTCATCATCATTCTCCTTCGCGCCGACCTATCCCCGTTGACGGGAGGCGCGCGCCTGGACATCACTCACCCGGTTCCAACGTGGCATCGGGTGCCACGACGATGGTCCCGGGCCTTCGCTTATAGCCCGGGCATCGCTCGCGTCCGACAAGGCTAAACAATATTTATCATGGGGGCCCCTGGCCACGGTGAATTGGAGTTCCGGTGCCACCCACGGCACCGACCGACCCGTGCTCGCCCTCTCTCTCTCTCTCTCTCTCGCTCTCTTCCTCCGCATAACTATAATCGTCTCTGAACGAGATTCGACTGTGTCGATTCCGTCCGCTGCTCGCTGATCGCTCCGACGGCACAGATTGCCTGGTCGTGGGCGCGCTCTTTGCCGATCGTTTCAACGCGGCGTAAGCGGATTCAATAGGACACTCGACAAGAGCCACCCCGTCCCTCTTACTTCCGCTATTTATACTGTATAGTTGCTACAAGGTGACAGAAAGATTCGATTGACATTGTTGCTGTCGCTGTATCATTTCAATGATCAATTATGAAACGTCAACCTGTTTATAGAAAAACTTGGGCAATTTCTTATAGAATATGTATCGGTAAAAAATGACTAGGCGAGTGATTTTAAAAGGGATGGAAGGATTACTTTAACGAAGCATCAAAGTCAGGGCCATTCATAATAAACTCTCTCGAGCGGGGAACAATGAGCAAAGTTGGCCGAAGCTGGGAGACTGTGTAATTCGGTTTTAACGATTCCCAATTCCGCAGTTCTCGGGACCGGGGTTTTTTCTTTTCTCTCTCCCCCGCGACGGGGTTTCTGGAACGCGGAACGACCGAAGTCTCCGAGGAAATCATTGAATATGCAACTTAAGGAAATCCTCGGATATTGCGCTTTATTATAAACGGGCTTGTTTCTCCATCCCCGGGCCGAAGATCCCCCGGCGTTCGGAGGAGTAGACTTTGCATATTCCCGAATCTGAAAATATTCGCATGCGAAGTCCCGCGGGAGCCCAGATACCCGGGGATATATTTTCCACGTTCCCGGGGCCGCCTCGTTCTCGACGATACGCGACCGAACCAATTTGCATAAACGAGTGCTCGATGATAATCAATTGCAAAAATCAAACTTAGCCGTCAGCATTTTTTTTTCATCGATAATCCAGAATGTGAGAAGATCAAAAGCTTATATTCAATTTTGAAATGAAATTGACGAATGCGTTTTTACAAACAATTTATGGATATATTTTAGAGAAGGACATTAATCATAATAAAAAATGAAACAAACGGCTTGCGGATTCGACCAATGATAATCAATTGCAAAAATCAAACTTAGCCGTCAGCATTTTTTTTTCATCGATAATCCAGAATGTGAGAAGATCAAAAGCTTATATTCAATTTTGAAATGAAATTGACGAATGCGTTTTTATAAGCAATTTATGGATATATTTTAGAGAAGGCAATCATAATAAGAAATGAAACAAACGGCTTGCGGATTCGACCAAAGATAATCAATTGCAAAAATCAAACTTAGCCGTCAGCAATTTTTTTCATCGATAGTCTCGAATGCGAGAAGATCAAAAGCTTATATTCAATTATAAGATGGAATTAACGAATGGGTTTTTATACGAGCAATTTATGGATATATTTTAGAGAAGGTCATTAATCATAATAAGAAATGAAACAAACGGATTCGACCAAGCGGACTCCAAAGTCCGACGTGATCCATTAAAAAGTTCGGGTCTAAAGTTCGAATACCAACTACCAACTTCGTTATCCGTACGGACCAATAAGAGTCGTCGAAAGCATGCAGAAAGCTTGGCCAGAGGCTCGTTGGAAGGTCCATCGGGATCCGAATCGATGGAACTGTGTCGAGGACCGTTTTCCATGGCGAGAGCGTTACAGTGTTGGTGACGCGTACGTAGCAATTTCCAGCATCCACAAGAAGCTAGATAGAAGGAATAAGAGAGAAAGAGAGAGAGAGGGAGAGAGAAGGAGAAGAGATGGCTGGGTAAACCCAGGTGTACGCGGCCGCGCGCGGAACCTTCATTATTAATGGCGTCCCTCCGCGCTTCCTGTAACTAGAAGGGGGGCTGCTGGTGCTCCTCTCCGCGTCGGCGGAGGACGAAGGGGGCGCGATGAGAGATTTTCGGCTGAAGGAAGGATAGGTCGGATGTATAATTAGGCAGCGTTTGTAATTAGCGTAAATTGTTTCCCAGTAAGAGGGCTCGTGGATCTAATACCGAGCGGGAGGTGAAAACTATGATAAATTTAATATAATGCAATCCAGTTACCTTCCTACCCTGCCGACTCCTGGGGCCCGTATAGCCGGGGGTGTGTAATTAATAAACGCGAACGAGCGGAAGGGGTTGACGAGCCCGCGTCTATAGTTGCACGCGCGCGCGTTCAACATAATTAATCACGCGACAAGCTCCTCGGCTAGTCGTAAACAATGCCGATTATGTGTGATAAGATTGTAAGCTCTTATCGGAAAAGATTTGGCCGAACAATAATTTTTGGTAAATCACTCTCTCTAATAAACTAGATTTAATTAGACAAACACTTTAATTAACTATAAGTATAATACAAACGTTGTACTTTACAATTATCTTATGGAAATAAACTGACTCTTGTTGAGGCATTCGTCCAAGAATAACAGGTCGTTTTGAGTATTATTAAATAAGTATAATACAGTTTAATACCGAGTAGATTAATTACAAGAAATTAATAAAGAAAGGCTCAGCCCATCGGCCACAATAATTCAAATTACTAATTTGTGGTGAACAGTCCTTCGTTTCCACACATTCGTATTCGTAATAGTAACGCAGTTCTTCGCGATCTGTACTCTACGCTCGATTCTACTAATCTCTCTATTCCTTACGAAAACTACGCCGCAGATTCTGCTTCGAGAATATTCGACGCAATTTCGGGCACCTAATTAGGAATGCCATTAGCTAGGTGGCGATACCCAAATACTTTCGCGCTTACAAGATTGTTAAATAAACTCTTTGAATTTGCAAAACTCTGATTGCGAGAGAAGATCCACAATTCTTTCCGATATCCTTTGACAGTCAGATTAACGGGCCAGTCGGCAAGCGTGCGCAAGAAAATGTTACAGGAAACGCAGGTGCGCGATCCCGCCTTCGGAAATATACTGTTATCCGCTTAACGCAGACGCCGTCGAGACGGAAGTCCTACATTCTACATAATATACAGGTCCAATAAAGGATCTCGGTTGTCGGGCAAAAAACGAACGTAACGGGCGGAGGGGGGGCAGGGAATCGAAAAACCGAGGGGGAAGGAAGTCGTTCGCTTTTTAACAATTTCCCAAACGTCGTTATCGGGCGTGTGGTCAACGGTGTAAGGAGCCGGTTAACGGGCCCGTGGATGCCCCGCCGCCGTCCCGAGACAATAACGGCTACATGGGCCATCAACCGAGCTTCCGAATGGCGTAGCAAGGACTTCACCAGCGCCATAACATCGCCGCGCCTCCTTCCTTCCTTCCCGCCGCGGCTGATACCAGGACGCGTATCCTTAACCAGGTCCTCGTCTCGTGTCCTTTACGACGCTCCGAACACCGAGCCCAATGTCGTTCCGTTTGTAAGATACCAGCGCAACTTTCTCGGAACGAACATGTTCCTCCTTATCATCAACGCTGTTACCGAACGTTTTTTAGTAAGTGGGAACTCGCTGGTAAATTATAATACCGCAATATTATGAAAATAAAGTATGATAGCATGAAAAATTATTTGACTGGAGCTGCGAGACCGCTGCGGGAGTATCCGTTGCCATAATTCGTAGTTAGAAGCCGGAGCCAGTCTCATTAGTAAATCCAGTTGTCGGACGGTTGAGTTATGAAGTTAATCCAGTCGAACCTCGACGCCGACGGGTTCCTCGGTTCCAGGCAATTTTGTAAATCACCATCGAGGCGGCCGCCTCTTTTTCCTGATTTTCCGACGCGAAAGTAAGAAGATGTTACGTCGTTAGGGAGGCTCGTACACTGTATTAAGGCGAACGGGAGAGAGAGAGAGAGAGAGGGAGAGAGGGCGAACGATTCATCATCGGGGAGGCTATCGTCATTCGCCGGGAGAGCGCGGCGCGGCGCAAAGTTCACGGACATCGTAATAACCTGCCCCCGGTGCGTAATAACACTCCTAGCCTTAGGAGTCTTTAATAACGCGGGGATGACGCTAAACTAGGTAGACAAGCGTTAAGTCCGACCCGGTAAAACTTCCGCAATATATATATCTGGCCGGCCGGAACGCGGCCGCGAGGAAATTAGAATCACCTTTCTTCGATGGAAATTAAAAGTTAGCACCGGGAGGAGCAAGCGAAGAGTTACGAACCGGCTTAGGTAGTAGTTCCCGCAACGCGCTCAAATGGAACTTCATTTCTGAGAAAGAACGGGCGACGATTTAACGAACTTCTTCCGAAAGATTCGGTGGTAATTAATCGAATTGGAAAATACGCCGTGAAAATTGCTGTTTTTCAACGATTTATCTCGTAATCGCGGAGCGGAACGACGGGATGGAGAGATCGATAGACCGCGTGGGTCACCCCTTCTGCGGGCAAGGTGAAAAATAATCACTCCCGGCCGGGAGCGGAGGCATATGCTCACTTGAGGCGGCCGGATCACGAAAAGGCTGAAAGGGGTTGTGTTTTGGTTCGCCGTCGAAGCAGCCGGGGCCCTCGGAGGGTGGCGGGATTGTTTGATGGTTGATTGTCGCGCACCGCTTCGGGGGTCGTCTGATTGGGTCGCCGCGAAACATCTGCCGGCCTCCCGCGGGGCTTCACGACGACAATCATCCTACAATCGCGAGGTAATACACCGAAAGACGTCTTCATTCGGCTTTGGCTCGGACTAGGGGAGCAACGCGTCCGGATGAAAACGGAGGATTTGTCAGTTCGGGACGGAGAGAAGTCAGCCGGCGCCGCCGACGCCGCCGTGTGTCGCGTGATAAACGAGTCCCTGCGATTAGCGTGCCTCGCTTCTACAACCGTCACTGTCTGAGGTTTAACAGAACCGAAACGGCGGCGAAATTATGCCGCGGAGATGTCTGAATTATACAGACGCTTGCGCGTGATTACGTAACCATCAAACCCTCGAGTGGTCGACGTTGTACACGAGTCTAGAGTCAAGTAGATCATTCAATTCATCATCCGTTCAGACTCATCACTCTTTAATTACATTCTATTACATTCTAATTAGTATTTATTCATTCTCGCACAAAGATACGAATTAAGGTAGTTCTTTTAGTACTCGCTTAGTCAGTGCAGAGTTGTAGAAAAGAGTTGTGAATTTGACTAACGTGTTTTTTAAACTTCTCTCTTATACCTCGCAGAAAATTTTGAACAACTCGCGTGCCGTGTGTAACATCTATAACCTCCATATGCTGCGACGCTGCCAAATGTATCTGTCAATGATTGTCCACCCGTTTTGTCTGTAGAACTTATTTTATTGCTAATCTCACAGACAATGAATGCAATTTTTAAAAAGAGGTAAATAATGGTTGAAGATTCTTGTACAAGCTTAAAAAAAAATCATTAAAATCTTGTCGTTAATTGCTGAAATATCATAATTTAAAGAGCCAAAAAATACGATTTCCCATGAGAGCTCGTGTTAAATCATAGACAATTAAAACATTAATTTCTCGCTTCAGAAGCAATGAAGCTCCTTAAAACTTTTACCATAGCTTTTTTTTATCTACTAATCTACCATTGTGTAAAGTTTTATTCAATTCTTGTCGTTAATCGTCAGAACGAGACCTAGAGAACTACCTTAAGACACATTGTATACAAGGATGAAACTATATTTCCTGTAAAAGGCGGCAACGAATTAGAGTCAAAAGCGAGCCCTCGTCCCTCCATCCCGCAGGACTTTGTCCGCCCGGTGACTTCTGCGTGGCTCATTCCACGCTCGTGCGCACGTCATCCACCTGAAGCCGCGCATAATCGCGCGGACCCGGAGCCGAAAAGAGCGGCGGGCGAGGAGGAAGACGGGACCGAGCGTTTCTACCTTTTAAAAGCGCGGCGCTACCGAGAGGGAAGAAGCGGCGGCGTGGGTTGAGTTGGGTACCACCGGCAAAGGACGGGAAAAGAAGAAGGGACTTTTACAAAACTCATCCATCCCCCGTAGCCCGGGCCGCGCGGAGACACTGATACCTACCGGCTGACGGTGCCCACCTACAACCCGACGACAATGGATCCTTTGCGGGGAAAAAAGCGTAAAAAGAAAAGGGGTAACGGGGGGGGGAGCGAGGAGAGAGGCCAAAAGAGAGCGCGGTCCACCTCCGGCGCAGGGAATGAAAGGAAGAGCGGCAATGATGAAAGCATTGTCCCTCTTCTCTCTGTGAGCCTGCGAGGCGGCCAGCCCATCTTCTGCACCTTCACCACCGGCTCCATCACCCTCGCGTTTCTCTTCCTCCGCGTCCCTATCTTCCCCCAGCTTTATACCCCCCTTTCTCTCTTTATCCTGCGTGCGGCAGTCAGATGACGTTTAAGATTATGTATTTAAAACGGTGTCCGAACGCGGAGAGTATGGGCAACTAGGACGGTTGCCAACCGGGTGAAGCTCAATTCTCATTTCGAGGGAATGCGCTTGGCAGCGGAATCGATCGGTAGACGAGCGAGGAACTACTGGCCGGTTTCATATTCCCCGAATAATGAAATTCTGTCGGATTGACAAATGACTTGCCTTCAAAACACATGTTCAGAATTCCTTCTGCAAATTATTTACGAGAGGATTTGATCTAAAACAACGAGGCACGAGTCAGAGAGAAGTAATTACTCGTTCGGGTCCGCGAGGAGACCGGCGGACACGTGTCCGTCCCGGGCGAGCTTCCGCGAAGATTACGCGGCGCCCAACCCCGATCCGGGAATGTAATTCGAGAAGCCAAGTGTTTGCGTGTCTCCGAGCGGACCCCGTTCCGATCGGAGAGAGCAGACCCTTGACTCGGCCCGCGTAATAACGCGATAATCTTCTCGCGCAAAACAAATAAACCGGGGCTCCCTCGGACCGGGGCTTCGGCCAACTTCAACCCTTTTCCCAAATCTGCCCGGCGCGCGAGAGGAGAGAGAAGGCAATCCCCAATGATCGATCACAATCGGCTCCTTTCGACGTTCGAGGGCGTTCTTCGCTACGTTGACGCTCGCAGAGAATAGAAAGCTATAGCAGGGGTTTAGGGTTACAACCCCTGCGCGCGAACGCTGTTATTCTTCCGACGAAAACTATTTACAAAGTCGGGGCTAATGGCATCAAGAGATTTCGCCTCCATATGCCTCGGCGACCCTCGGAGAGTTTCGCTCGTTACCGACTCTCTCCCGATATGACATTAGCGTACTGTTCCTAACCGGATCCACTGCTGTCGCAATGGCGTACTATCG
>SMSR01016079.1:28778-41940 GCA_019453355.1 Ceratina japonica | reverse complement strand
GCGATTCCATTTCGAGCAGAGCGTGCGTGATCACGGACGTGGCGGACGCCAAGAACATACGACGAGGCGACGTCCTGATCACCCGTTCCACCGACGTCGCCTGGAGCCCGTACTTCCCGCTGCTGAGCGGTATCGTCACGGAACTGGGAGGACTCATCAGTCACGGGGCCGTGGTGGCCAGAGAATACGGGCTTCCGTGCTTGGTCGGGGCCAAGAGAGCCACGCAACTCTTTCAAACAGGTGAGTAACGACGCGTCTTCTCCGACGAAGCGACGAATGCCAGACTGTGGTCAAACAATTTTTAGGGGACACCGTGTTGCTGGCCGCGGACGCCGGTGTCTTACGGTTGGTAAAGAAGCACGATTGAAAAGATTACAATTTTATTTTCTCTCGTACCACGTATATTTGTTTCACGTCGATAGCACATTATGCGCGGACTGGAACAAAAATCTTACTGTAACGACGAGGTATAGGTAACAATGTTAAATCGCGCACAATAAATACTTACTCAGACCTTTGGATCACTATTAAATCTATACGGTAGTGACGCGGTCAGGATCGGCGATCGGCACGGGAACGTCGTTCGTCGCGTCACCGGCGAGACACGATAATTGCAAACGCATCGAGGTCGCTACCTTCGACAACAACATGTCGACCCGCAGTCGGTCGTCTTTGCCAACGGGTTGCGGTATCGCGTCCAGAGCTTCGTCGAAAAAGTTCCTGCGGATCAAAAAAGAAGAGGCTCAAAACGATTCACGGCCTCCGCCCGAACGGTCACGATCGTTACCTTGCTCTCGTCGTACTGTAACTTCGCAAAGCGTTTCGCAGGAGTACGATGTCGGCTCGCGCCTGGACGACGCCGGCCGGTCGGAATTGAGTGACGCACGACATGAGTCTCGCGAGTTCCTCCGCCACAGTCTCGACTATGTGAGACAACACTCGCTGTGACAAGGCCGGCGCGACCCGCCGAACCTACGAGAAACAAGGAGTACGATAAATTTAGGTTTGCGTCTACTCGTCCGAAGGAAAACGACGAGAAGTACCTCCGCGTGAACCGCGATTAAATTGGCCAAGATCTCTTGCGCGTACGGTCTCACGTGAGTAGGTTCTGTTTCGAAGTCCCATTCCAATCCGCCCAGGTACATGCTCGGTTCGATCGTACCGACCAGCGGATCGCACCGGCGCTCTAGATACGCGTCGAGAACGGCCGCGTCCAGCGTCTCCAGCTGAGTCCAGTCGAAGTTCCATCCGACGGCGTTCGACAAATTCGGATAATCTTGTTCCTTTAGCGCGTCTCTGATTCTCGGCAGGACGGTGTTCAGGGTATAACGAATGTTACTTAACGAGATCAACAGGCACTGTTCCCACGTCTGATAAAAAATTCACAAGTGACACTAAGATATAGCATTGACCGCTAAAGATGCCGCAAATTATGTGTTTAATGTACGGACAACGTGCCCCGAAACGAACGGTCTTCTCCGCGAGGGGACCGCGTTGCGAACACGGCGAGGAACTTACCGGCCCTCGATGTTTATTACTCTTGCTCTTGTAGCCGGACGGCGAACCGACCAGTTGCGATACAGAAGGTTCGTCGTCGTCCAAAGCTTCTTCGCAGCCGCTGAACGCCAACCGTTGTAGACATTGCGCGAACGACGTGAACAATGTCTTGACGGAATTGTAGTATAACAGCTGGTGCGCGGGATCGACGAACAACGGCCCTTCTCGCGGACCGCAAGCGACCACTGTGTCGCGGGCGCGTTTCGAGACTTCCAAGACCATTTCTTGGAACAGGTACGGCTGCATTCGAACGATGACTCGCGTTCAATGAAAATAGGACGCGCGCGTGTAAATTTGGTACGGACCAGATTCAAATCTTACCACTTTCGTAACGCCTCCGTCTTCGTTTAAATATTCAATTTGCCACGTTTCCCTTTTGTTTAACGCCGTTACTTTCTCGGCAGTTTGTTTGAAGAGAGCGTCGAAGCACTGCAATCTGATTTAAAAGAGAGTTTACTACGACGTCTGACAAAGACAAAGAAGAAAGTACGTCGTCGCGACGCGTCGTACCTCAAGTCGAGTATAAATTTTCCAAAGATGTCTAACGCGTCGCTCGGCAAGTCCAAATGAATCAGCGAGGCGTACATCTGTCTGATCCTACGTAGGATATGTAAAAGCCATACGGCGTCCAGGTCGTTGCTACACGTGTTTTTCATTGCTTCCATGGCGTGCTGCATGCTCGACAGCACCAAATTCTGTAAGACGATCCGTCGCGAAGTTAAACTTAAACTCTAAAGTTTAATTTTGCAAATTATTAGTACTTTTTCATATCACCTTGAAGGGCGTTTGTTTGTCTGCGTCCACTGCTACGTGCAACTGTCCCGTAAAGTAACTTTGACCCAATCTCCATAGGTCCGGCAGTTGTTCGACTATAATGTCACAAATCGTTTCGATACAGGATATTTGCAATGGAATACCGGTCTCGTCATTTTTGTTCGACTTTGACGATTTTTGTGTTTGCTGCGACTTTGTTTCTAAATGTTCCACTTCTGAATGCTCCCTCAGGCACGTCGCGATACTCTCCTTTAAATATTTCGAATGCGAGACTGAAAAAATACTTGGTCTACATCGACGTAAACGTACGCGGCGTTATAACGGATCGGTACCTATCGCGTCCCAAGCTGGATCTCCTTCGGCTTCCAAGTTGACGAGATTTCTAATAATTTTCTTGTGTTCGTCTAAACTGAACGGCATTTCTTCTAGTTTCTTCCTCAGATGCGTTATCAACATTTCAATTCTATTGTCAATTTCCCGTAGAACCCTTTTAAAAACGTCGACCTCCGTATTTTTGAATAAATTTTTTACTCTCGCGTAATCGTTGATCACGAGATCGTAATTGCCACGTTTTATATTCTTTTCTATGTTAATTGGCATACAAAAGAGGAACTTGTATCTCTGCATAACGGCCAACGCGTTTCTGGTCGCGTCCGCTCTGTCCCTTCTCGCCAACACGTCGTCGAACAATTTATTAGCCTCCGACATAGACCGTCGAATGGCTGTCTCTAATTTTTCGGTTGGATCGCTACCGTACATCTTTATATCTGCCTCAAATTGTTCTTTCAACAGTATTATCGTGTCCAACTGTTCTACCACCGATCCTACGTTGGCCTGAAAAAAGTCACGACAAGGGATTTGACAAAGACGCGCGTCGCAATCGTTACAAAAATTGATATTGCTCCATCCACCTTTAGAAACGAGAGTTGGCCCTCTTTTTGGGAATTAACTTTTCTCTTGAGATAAGACAGTCCGGCCCTCAAATCCTCGAAACTCGTGGCGTGATGGTGTTGCAGCAAGAACCAACCGGGGTGAAACTTGTCGTTAGTGAGATCTCCGCTGCCTTCTCCAAACAGTTCCATTAGCTCGTCCTCGGGGAACTTTTTGCTACAAGCAGACGTAATACGACATCCGTTTCAACGGTCACCGTTTATACGGGTAAACGTACTCGTTGCCTTCCACGCTCAATCCCAGGGGATCTTCTTGCTGATAATTCGTCGGGGAAAGAGTTCTCCTGCCCCATACGTAACTCTGTATAGGCGCTTCTTCCACCCATACCGCAGATTCTTTCATGGGACCAATAGTTTCATGATATCCACGAAATTGTACCGTCGACGTTCCTCGACCTCCACTGCGAGTAGTCACGATAATGTCACCACGACCTTTACATGGTCCCGATCTGGCAATGATTTTATTCGACGACTTCCACTCGGCCGACAAGAGGCAATCGCATCCGCATATCGTCAGACCTGAACGAATGAAATATTTTCTGGATTTCGATGAAAAACTGAGATACACCCGAGCAACGTGACAAATGAAATTAACCTGTGAGATCTTGCGCCTTGTTACCCAGGAATTCACCGCGAACTATCACGCGGGTTCCCGGAGGTCCTTCCTTAGGAGAAATACCCGTCACCACGGGTGGTGGGCCCATGTTCTCGATTATATTTTAATACAAAATTTAGCTGTTCTTCGTAAAAATAAATTTTGCCAGCACATAATCGTAACCTCACCAATCGTTCAAGCATGAGATTCTACTTTCAACCCATAACAAGGGACGCGCCGTCATCCTTCAGATCTATAGACGCTTTCGAAAATCTATTCTACGTATATACTTGGGAGACGAATAGGCTTGTACGTCGAACCGATAAAACCAGATTCTGACGTTCCGAATTGACACCCGTAACCTCCGTAACGCTCGTAACGCTGACAGCTGAGGCTAGAAGTTACAGTCCCGATTTGGAATTTTAGTTATTACAACCATACTCGTTAACTTATCTTAATGAAACTTCGGGGACATTTAGATAGGCCCTTTTTGAACAAGTCTTTATAGTTTTGTCAAAATCGGTACGTCAAAAGCCGAGATATTTCCATTTTTTTTATTTATTTATTTCGTAAAGCTAGAACGCTTAGTTCGCGACTTCAACCGCTAGATGGCGCCACATGTTCAAATTCCAGACACAACGAGACGATTTAGAGAAAAATGCAAGTATCTCGGCTTTTGACGTACCGATTTTGACAAAATTATAAAGACTTGTTCAAAAAGGGCCTACCTAAATGTCCCCAAAGTTTCATTAAGATATGTTAACGAGTATAGCTGTAATAACTAAAATTCCAAGTCGCGTTGACGAACGTCGCGTCACGAGCGATACGCAAGTCACGTACACGGTGGTATGCAAAACATACATGTCCGAATCGTTGATTCGGTAATCCGTTGAAACGAGCCGTTTCGTAGATAGAGTAGAATCGAATGAAACCGAATGAACGCAGCGGACAAGGACGTTCGCTTCCTATCGTACGTACGTTACATACCTTCGACCGATCAGCCCTCCCCGACGTTCCCGTATCGTACTCTTCGCATCGTACATCGAATAATTACCGTCCAACTGGTGTGCACGAATAGAGTTCACGCATCAAGTTTGTTTTAGTACGCGTTTTTAATATTATGCTTACAATTTGTATGTACAATGGTCGGTATCATTGATATAACCGAAAATACATTTGACCGCCCGGAGAAAAGGGGGAACGAAGAAAAATGAAAAGAACACGACCGAGTTTAACTCAGTTCGAAACCCGCACCAGCTTGTATCGCGTATAAAAGCTTCTCGCGCAGAATTTTTTCGTCCGGAAATTCTGGAAGTTTCAACAGATTCATACAGGTACTGGAGGTCGGCAAGCGATCGATGCTACCGGCGTGTTGAATGCAAAACGGTGGATCGAGCTCCTAAAAACAACACAATAAAATAAACGAATGAATAAACAACAACGAGGACAAAAAGGAAACGCGGTTGTACCTTGAATCCGAGTAAAGGTGGTCGACTGCAGCTCGTAACGAACTTTAGCAACTGCCCCTTCTGCTGATCATTGAACTCGTTGACGACCTTCCAGAAGGCGACGATCGTCGGATGATCGGACGTATATCCTCCCGTGTAATTAGTATGGGTCTTTAAGTCGTTGACGTCGACCGGGATCTGCGCGCCCGATATCAGAACCTGGAGCTCCTTGTTGTTGAACATTTGTAGCCAATCCAACGGAATGACGTTACCGATGCCCTGCTTGAACGCGTAGCACTGAGCGCGTATCTGCTTGTTCAGTTTGTAGTCTGCCATCAGATGAATGTACTCGATGCGATTGTGATTGGTGACGGGGATGTTAGCACCGCCCGGTTTCAGTTCGTCGATTCGCCTCTTGCCCAACTCGTCCGACAACACGGTGAAGTCCAAACCGAGCTCGGCCACCTCGCCCCTGTAGCTCTTCAGGTACAAAAGATTCCTGTACATGATGGGATCTAAAGAGGCCAAATGATGAACGTCGACGTCCGATTGACGGCCAACGATTTTCGATAGGAAAAATTCGGCGAGCGGAAGCTCGACCAACAGATTCTCGTACAAAGCTTTCCCGAGTATTCTACCGATAAAATAATAATGCTTCGGGAAATCGTCAACCAACAACTGTACCGTAGGATTCGGATAGAGCATATTGTCCTTGGTGAGCCTGAAAAAGCCTCTGTTAGGATCGAAGCTCGTTTTCAACAATTCCGACAAAAATTCTCTAAACAGACCACCACCGTCGACACCGGCCTCTTCCAAACCGGCCGTATTAAAAAGTTGCACGCGCATTTTTAATCGCAGCTCTGGCTCGTTCTCCGGAGATAATTTCTCGAACGCGTCCTCGTACAGATAGTTTCTTCTTACCGATATGTGTATCGATGGACCTTGCATAAAATGCGTCAGTTCGCCTTGTTGTTCCGTTTTGTCGCGATGAATCAGAGACTGAAACACGACTACTCGATTATTGAACGGGACGACGAACGGTATCTCGCGGATCAGCGTCAACGTTCGAATTTTCCTGGCGGAGAGCGGTGGCCCGTCGTCCATCGCCTGGTTCGTCGCGCCTCTGCGAGTGGGAGTATTCGCCGCCGCCGGCGTCGTCAACGACGAGGACGTAGACAGAGGTAACGACGACGACGACGTCGTCGTCACGGTCGCGGTCTCCGTTGGTGTCGTCGTCGAAGTCGCGACGTCCCACACGGTCACCGTTGGGAACGGCGCTTGAAAAGTGACCAGTTGCTGCTGCAGCTGCTGGTATCCACCTCTTAGTCTGCGTCTGCGAAGGGTGAAATCTTGACGTTTGTCGATCGGTATGGCTATGTTCGAAGCTATCCAGTGGCCTTCCGGGCAGAATTGACGTCTCAGGTCTCGAGTGTGCAGTTGACGCAACAGTGCCACGGTCACTTTGAACAAATGGGTCCAGACTTGCGTATCTTGTCGATTCTGGGCGGCGGCGGCAGCGGCCGCGGCGGCGGTACACGAAGGACCGAGAACGGCGCTCTTGTAATCGTCCCGTACCGTCGGTCTACTGTCGGGGAACGCGAGCTCGACCAAGCCCAAACAAACTCCTTTCAAGTGACCCGAGAGCAAAACCAATTCCGAGGTGGTGAACGGCATCGCCGCTGCCGCCGTCGCCGATGCTCGTCGTTGATCACCGTCGTCGTCGTCGTCGACGACGAGCGACGATCGCTCGTTGGCCGTTTCCTCGACGAAAAACTCCGTGTCGTGCAACGTCGCGATCAACAGACTGAACAGCGAACAAAACACCGCGAGCAACGGAACCATCAGCTGAGCGTGTTCCGCGGAGAGCCCGATTCCCCGCGACACGATTTGTAGCAGAGGCGTTGCCTCGCCAAACAACGAGATTTGACGGGCCGACAACAACGCGGTCCACACGTTCTTCAAGAATCCCGGTTTGAACGCGAGCATGTACAACAACTTGTATTTGTGAATGGCCGATTTGTCGGTGATCAGCAAATGATGGCAGAGCTGGCACAGCGGTTGCAACACGGCCGGATCTTTGGCCGTTCGATCCACTGCCGACAGTATCCCTTGAACGTGTCTCTCCTCGTTCAGCATCTCTATACATTCGTGCAAAACGTCGGCCTGATCTCGGTCGATCGCGTTCGCGTTCGACTCCGAATCCGAGTCATCCGAATCTTCCATGCCGGCCTGGCCGCTACCACCGCCGGTGCCGCCGATCACCGTCAAAGGTACGATCGTCGAGCTCAACGACGCGAGTACTTTCAAATAGTCGAGAACAACGTTTTTCGGCTTGAACGTAGCTGGAACGTAAACAAACGGGGAAACGTTGAACATTGACGCGGCTCAACGAGCACACTAATCGCGTCGTCGCCCGCGTAATACTTACAAAACTGATGCGACTCCAGGAACAAAATCGAGTAGAACGTACTTATAGTTGGCTCTACTTCCATCCTGTTGATACACAGATTCAATCGAGCATACGGAAATTCTGTGAACTCGGCCAACGACGGAATGATGAACATTTTTATCGGATCCGACATTCTCGGAGACAGTATGCTCCTGCACAATTCCCGTAAAACGAGCATAGAGAAAGCGTCGTCGTCCTCCCGTTCCATAAAACCGATCAACTCCAGCGGTCGCTTGATCATGTTCGAGAGACATTTGGCCATTGGCGTCGGCGCGACCGACGTAGCTTCTAACATCGAGGGAATTTTATTGTCTATCAATTTTCTCAATCGACCGAAATACCCGTGTTTCATCAGATAGGTAAACACGTCCTCCAAGTATTTGTAACTGTTCTCGAGTAAAACTTGTTCCGTCTCCTCTCGACTGGTGAACGTCTCTAACGTTCTCAACGGTATGGCCAACGAATACGTCCCATTCGTCAGCGCTTCCGAATTGTGTTGCATACACATGCGAAGAACCCATCTGCGGACCCACGCGCTTTACTTTATCGCTCGATCGTTCGAGACGGCGACTCGTCGTCGCGCCTCATAGCGCCGATTGGTCCACTTACCTCAGTCTCCAAAGCCATTCCGGACTGTTGACGCATTTACGTTTAATCTCTTGGCGATGTTTCAGAAAATGTTGAAGCATCCACACCAGCCTGCTGGCATCTGAACCGGCATCGTAGAAGAATAATAATTTTTGAAAGTACGTCGTCAACTCGTCCAACGTCAAATTTCTGTGACCGCTCAGCTTCTGTTCCGCGTCGTATTCCCTCCTCTTGGCCAATCGTGCACGTTTCCTCGCTACAAAGCTGCGCGTGAGCGCCTGAATTTTCAATACGGCTGTGTATCTCTTCCGCTGTTGCTCCCTCTTTAGTCGTTGTAATTGAGCATGTTGCAACAGTACCGACTTCTCGTATCTTCTACTGGCCCCTGCCAAGTTTTGTTGAGGTTTTCGTCTGTAGTCTCCTTCGAAACTATACATGGTGCTCTGCTCCTGACTCCATTCAACGATAGCAGCAGCAGCACGACATCCCAGTTTTCACCCTTCGAACAAAGAGAGATGAACCTAAACCGCTGTTACCTCGAGCGTTCCATTAACTTTTTCCTGTACTCACCGTTATCGCGACCGCCTCGGGAAACTCTGTGTTTCTACTTCTACTTGTGACGATTGGAACGATTCCTTCTTAATATCTTTCAAATTCCTTCGAAGAGTCTCTCGACGCAGAGAGGAAGCGGAGATTCGATACCTCGTTTTATTTTTATTCTTATTCCCGTATTTTCGACGACCTCTCAACGCGATATAGAATCGAACGGCATCCCTCGGTTTACTCGAAATTTTAATTTATTTCTTCGTTCGAGTAAAATCGAATTGTCCCTCGCTACGTTTACGTCTGTACGAGGTTAACTTTGACAGAAACGTAACTGCATCCCGTCGACGCCGACTTTCGTTAAAACCTACACGATATTTACGTTCGAAATCGAAACGAGATCGTATCGTCGAAGAGTATACACGTTTATTTCAACGGCAGATCGGCAAAAAACTAGGCTAGTCGTTAACACGAGATCGCATGTATGATGCGTGTGTATGTGTGTATGCGTGTATCAGCGTGTATCAGCGTGTATGTATACGCAAGTATCTAGTCATCGAATTCGAATGTTCGCCATGTTTTATTTCACCGTTGTTCACAGTTCACACCGTTCACCCGTCGTCACCGGTCGTCACCTTTGGTCGTCACCTTCGTCGAGCGAGTTCGCGGCGGCAGGACGGGCACAGTCATTGAGTCGTACGAGTTCCGTGAAAAACGTAATCAGATAGTCAGAAGCACCCATACGGGCTCAAGGTCCCGCATACGCACGATTCATATATTTTCCTTCTCTCTCTGTTGGCCGAAGCTCCGACGACAGTTCCGAGGGTTCCGAGCGGGTTCCGACGAGACGACGACTGCCGCTGCGACTGCGACCGCTGCTGCGGCTGCGACTTGGCCGACGACGAGTAGAAATATATAAACATTTTTTTTAAATCAAACGTTCAACGTCTCGCGAAGGAGACGGCGAGAACCAGCGATTGCGTAATACAAGTAATCGTTGCGTGAAAACGTGAAAACGAATCGGCCGATCTGCAATCGCAGATCTGTGTATCTCTCGAGTGTGTTTCACGGGTAAGGGATGTAACCGGAATAAGTACGAGATAAGTACGCGATTACTTTCGTATCGTTCGCGGCTACGTATCCGTTGTTGCGACGATCTGACGTTTCATTTCGACAAACAAGATTCGAAGTCGTTCCCGTTCGACCGTTTGTAAATACTTCAACCTATATACGTTTCGCGTGATCAGCGACGACCGTGACGACGACTACGGACGTGAACGACGAGTGCGAAAATATATTTTCGTATTTCGTGCCGTATTCCAGGTCTGTGCGGTTCGATTCGTTTGACCAACGAAAATGTCGTGTTGGGGAAAGATACAGCCGGTGGAAGGACCCATCAGTCTGTTGGAGATAGCCTCGGAACAACTTGCAAACAGCTTACAAGAAAAGTAAGGGATGACCTTCTTCATTTTTTTTTTTACGTCTGCGTATCGCGCGCGGTAAACTTCTAAAGAGCACGAGTTCTTGACGACGTTCGCAGGGAATTGCAGAGGTGCAAAGTCGAATCGGTGCTGCACGATACGAGTGTACAAGATCGTGTGACGACGTACGAATCTAACGATACCGATAGCGACGAGGTGATCGCGCACATGTTGCAAAGTCAGTTCAACAAAGAATACGATTTGATGCTGAAACGCACGGAAGAAAAGATGAACCGCGATTCAAAGGGTGAGGCGAAGATCTTTTCGAATCTCGTTTCAAATCTCGTTTCAAATTTTACAGACCGATGACCGATTTTTTACAGTCAATATATCTTACACGAACTATCGAACTTCGCTGTCCGACGACCACGGCGACGACGACGAGGTGGACAACGAGGACGCGGACGGCAAAGACTTTGACAGATTCGTGGTACGTAGTTTTTTCTTTAAACATACATGCTCGTCGTGCGCGAGGATCAACGCGTCGTTTACTCCGTTTTACAGAGCGTAGAGAAGGAATACGCTTCCATACCGCGTTGTGGATACAGAAAACTGGGAGGCGATGGTTCACAGATAGTTACGAAACACGATATGCTGATGTCTTCGCGAATAAACGCCTGCAGGGTCCTGCAATTTCCACCGGGCATACACACCGGCGATACGGGAGGGTTCGACGTGAAACTGAACAATAAAGTGTTCAACGGTCTGAGGGCCCACAGCTATGCTCAATGTTCCAGGCAAAAGGCCAAGACTCGACCGCACACGAAATAGAACGCGACGTCAAGTACGCGGTCCGTGGAATGTGAATAATAACGTACGCTCGGGCTTCCTCGATCTCGCTATCGTTCTTCCGCTCGATCGTTTTCACGTTTCGACGCAGGGGCTGGAGGTCATCGTGTTCGAACGTAATTATTTTTCAACGTCAAACGATTACCTGTTCGCCTCGAACGTTGTCAAATCGTTGACGCCGATACGTTTGTGATACAAAGAATAAACGAAAGATGAAAATTTGACCGAGTAAATGTGGCCTCGTTCGACGACGTGCCGTCAATCTCGAAGCACGTACCTGCTCTCTTCTATTTCCGATCGTCAAGATCTTACAGCGATGTCGCTCGTATCGTTATTCCCGACTTAAAATTAGCAAAACTTCCATAGCCGTTTTTCTCTACGAAATAATTTTATTATCCGTTGTCGTTACACTTGGTCCGTGTTAACGATCAGATTTGAACGGTCACTCGTCGATATCGTCTTCGCGTACGACCCTGTTTCCCACCGCCGCCGCCGACGACGATGACGACGATGGAAGGTGTTCTTTTCTGCGAACGAATTAAGGAGCGAGTTTAAACAGCGTATAGTAGAGGTTCGACGCTTCTCGACGCGGTGACATACGAGAGGTTCGTCGAACATAAATTAATAAACGGAGACAGAAAGGATATTACATCTCGATTGGCAGCAGCGACGATTCGTTGAACTTTATTCGATCGGTATCCATTAGTTGTTGTCTCGCTTCGCTTTCCTTCAGAGTCTCGTTCATTATCATATTGTATATCTGCCTGGCGTTTGATCGTGACGTCGGATAATTCCTCAACGATTCGAATATATTCTCCTTCGCTTCCTGCTCAACCGTTCGCACGGCATCGTCATCCTTGGTCGCCGCTCCCAAGCGAATCTTTTCGACGGCTACGAAACAATTTTAATCGTCGCGAACAACGTAAAGTCATCCGGAGAAGTGAAAATTGATAACGATACCACCGGCCGAAGACAGTCCGAGGTCTTGGTTCCTCTCTTGCGACAACAGATCTTCGAAGGAATATCGCGGCCCGTTCAACGATCTCTCCTTTCGGCGCGGATCGAACGTCGTTCTATGCTGCGCCGAGATATCCTCGACCCCCGATCTCTCCGACGGTGAACCGGTATTCTCGCGGAGAATCGAATTCTCCTCTTCCTCCTCCTGTTCGGTGTTCAACAACGACGCGGATGATACCCGAGTCGGTGAGGCTGCGACGGCGGCGAGCCGTCTGCACGTCAACCCGTTGTACAGGGTCAGCGAACAGCGAATCGATGATCGTAACCAATCATCTCTGAACGATAAACAAACACATTTTGCTAGAAAGTGATTTCGTTCTTTAACGTGATCTCGCATCTCACTTACAAACGCTTCGCGTGCAATAGTCCAAAAATAATGAGTAACGTAGCCACCGGAGCTACGAAATAAATAAACATTTTCGATGCGTTTATCGGCAGTACGAATGCTTCAATGGGTCGTCGTTCCTCGCGATCGACTACTCGCGAAAGCGAACAAGAACGAGAGGCGAGACGAAGGATCTTGGACGAAAGACGATCGGTTTTCGGCCTACTGCGAGTCCGCCGAGATCGCGCGCCGGCCGGTCGCGAGCACGGTCGTACATACAGGTCCGGAAACTCCGGTGGTGGGGGTACCGCCCTTAGTGATGCACAAAAGTTTACGCACGTTTACGCTATAATTTTTGGCGCTAGTATCGTCTCGTACAAATGTAACCATATTTAAATTGAAACATTGAGATCGAGATTCAAATAAAAGTAGGCTTAGTTAAATGCCGTCGCAGCTGACGCAAATGTTTTCTATCTGGCATCTGATGAAGTGATGAATAACTATGAATTTACTTTTCCGTGCAAGGACCATGGCCCCGATATTTTGTCTTACGCAATATTTTATTATATCAGACTTAGAATGCGTCAATTCACATTTCAACAAAATCAAAAAATTAAAAAGAAATCAATAAGCCAAAGAAAGTTTT
>SMSR01016079.1:4777-20606 GCA_019453355.1 Ceratina japonica | reverse complement strand
GGTCGCGAGTCGCGACGACCAGTCTCCGATCGTCAAGTGCAGGTCGCACGACGTAAGTACTTTCAGCGTTGCTCGTTTAAACGTCACTTGTTCGTCGACGGTCGTGAGAAATACGCGAGGTGCAGGTATAACAAAGTGAAGTGAACTTTTCGTAATCTTATACTTTTATAATCTGATAGCAAGAAAGATACGATACGCTCTATGATTCGAGGTTATAAGCATGAATATGAAGTCGAACGAGAAAGACGAGTCGAATGTTAAAGTTGAAATTCAAAAAGCACTGATCTCGATTTACAATTTAACGTTGAACATGTAAGTCGACGACAATTTCCTGGAAAATATACTTTATTATACTTACGGATAAGAATTGAGGGACGTTGGCTTGCTCGTCGTTGGCCGACAACAAGTAAAGTGAACAGTAAATGAAAATTGTTTGGCTTTCAGAAAAAGTGAATTGGAACTAATAAACGATTATACGAGTAAAGGTGGACAATTGCGAACGGCCGTACTCCAAGCGAACGAGACGTTGATTGAGGTGGCTCGGGAGGCAAACATAGATGTAAAAAACGTTTTGTGCGGCGACCAAAATGAAAATCAAGACGACCAAGAGACACGATTCGACTCGAGAAACGGTCTCTCTTCGGCCGAGCTTGAAAACAAGGTATTGTCATTGTTGAACGATGTCTGAATAAATGATTTATTTCTCGTCGAACAGAAACGACGTTTTACCAATCGTGTGCCGTATAAATTGTACCAGATTCCCATTTCATGCAATCATTTCGTAGACCAATTTAGAGCTTTGATTCCGTGAGCCAATTGAATTTTTGTTGTTTACGATCCGCCAGCGGATCGATCATGATGTTTATCAAACTGGGAGAATCGTTTACCTACGCGAAACGAAACAAACACCGATAAATAAATAATGCTCGTAGTTCTCGTGATGACGACGAAGCGCATGGATCCTTACTTTAAGGGCCTCTTTCAGCGCGCGTTCTATGTCTTCTACCGTGGTGCAGAAGTATCCCTTGCGACCGAACATTTCCATCATCTTTTCGTAACGCGTATCCGCCGTCAACGAATGCGGCGGTGTCCTTAAAAGAAAAAAAAAGAAAGAAACGCAAAAGAAGCACGCGCGCGTCAAAGCTCGAGTATCGCGAGATCCGTCGCCGAGAAAACTTACACCTGCGTCGGTTCCCCCGAAGCTTGTATCTGTCTGAATGTTTCTTTGTCCAGACCGCTGTAAATACCGTTGTTGTTGACGATAATAACGATGATCGGTAGCTTGTACCTGAAACGGTGGTGGAAACCGGTGATAGGCTCGTCGTACTCGCTCGATAATACGTGCGTCCGTACCTGGTCATCGTCTCGATCTCCATGCCCGAAAATCCAAACGCACTGTCTCCCTCCACGCAAATGACTCTCTTCGCAGGGGCGTAATTCTTGCAGTAAAGAGCGGCTGCTACGGCGAAACCCAAGCCCACCCCCATGGTGCCGAAGGTAGCGGCGTCCAGTCTGTGACGGGGTTCGTCGTGCAACAACATCGTTTTCCCGATGTCCATCGTGTTCGCTCCTTCCGAGCAAACGATGCAATCTACCGACAAATCACACCGTCCGTGAAACAAACATCGACCGGTCCCAAACGTTGAAAACGTAGAAGCTCGTGTCACCGACCGGCGGGGATGATGTCTCGAATGCGTTTAAAGACGGCGTAATAATTCAATGGCACCGAGACGTCCATCGACATCGCCTGAAATAGACGAATCAAATGAATCGTGCACGCTCGATGATCGCCGCGTGGTCGCGTCAAGGCTTCCGTGCAGACTCACTTGGACCGCCGCTTTGTTCTTGTTCGAGATGGCTCGCAGACTCTTCCACCACGGTCCATCGTCTTGGACGAACCAGGCGCGTTCTTTCAAAACCGAGAGGAGCTCGTCTGCGGCCGTGGACACGTCTGATTGAATGGCCACCTCGCACGGGACCGAGTTGTGCAACTCTTCCGCGCACAAATCGACCTGAGCACCGATCGTACGCGAGGATCAAGATCGAGGCTGCCGCTACACGGCTGTAACGCGTCGATATCTACCTGAATCGTTTTCACGTCGGATTGAAAACGCGGCGGTCTCCCGAAGTGCAGCATCCAATTTAACCTGGCGCCCAACAGGACAATGACGTCGGCCTTCTGCAAGGCGTGGGTCCTCGCGCTGGAGACGCATCTCTCGTCCGCGTCCGAAACGACTCCTTTGCCCATCGGCGTCGGAAGAAAAGGAACGTTCGTCGAACGCACGAGGGCGCGGACTTGTTTCTCCGCTCTGGCGTAAGCCGCACCTGCGATACAACGTCGCTATTAATTTCTCGATGAACTCGGTCCTGAGGTTCGACGACGACGACAACGGTTCGACGTAATTGCCTTTTCCCACGATTAACAACGGCCTGTTCGCCCGCGCGAGCAAGACGGCGGCTCGTTCGAGCGATCGACGATCGGGATACGTGAGCGGTGGCGGTGGACAGGGCGCGACTCTGTATATCTTCTCGTCCTCGACCGATTGGGTCAATATAGAGGCCGGGAAATCCAAGTACACGGCACCTGTAAATGTATTGCAACGGTACGAAAGAAGTTTGTCTGGTCGTCGGAGAAACGTACCAGGTCGACCGTACGTAGAGAGACGGACGGCCTTCTCGATGTGAAGCGGTATCAACGACGCGGAAGGCGGTCTAGCGGCGTATTTGCAATACGGTCTACTGGCTTCTACCTGTGGCCACTCCTGAAACCCTCCGATTCCCTCGTGATCTTGAGGGCAGGACCCGCCGAGCACTATCACCGGCCTGAACGAAAACGTTTACGACGCGCGTAGCGTACGCTCCTTTTAATATCGTCGTACGTTACGCGTCTCGATTTTCTACGTATCTATATATATGTAGCCGCGAGAAAACGTCCATAGGCACTGACCAACAGTTGACTTGGGCATTCGCCATCCCACCGATCACGTGAAGCAATCCTGGTCCGGGGACGCACAAGACCGCCGCCGGTTTTCCTGATCGAAGCGATCTTATCAATAATAATTTACACTAATTATTAATCGCGAGATCTCGTGCTCGCGCGCGCGAGTTCGGGAAAAAATCGTTGAGCGTCGGACGATTCGTCGCGATACCTTTTTCGAGACGTCTACGTCCACGACATAGGAGGAATTTACGGTACGCGTACAGACGCGCGTACCTACGTACGTGAATAACGATTTACGCGAACTTGGCGCATAACAATTCTTCCCGAACTCCTGCAGCGATCGAAGAGATTCCGATTACGTGCGGCGTCCATGCCCCTCGCGTACCCGTCAGATATCCGTAACCTTGGGCGGCGTAACACGCCGCTTGTTCATTTCTAAATCCGACGTACTGAACGCCCGCGATTTGCACGGACAGAGCTAGATCGATCACCGGATGACCCATTATTCCGAAAACGTATTCGATGCCCTGTCGAAGAAAAAAAAGAAGGAAGAAAAGGGTAAAGTCGGTTGGCCCGCCCGCGGCCGCTCACCGTTCCAACGGTCATTACGACGGAAAGCGACGAGGGGCGAACGTATCTCGGGTGCCAGGAGATCTTTACCACTAGATGTAATGTTGTTTGTTATTCGCGTTATCGCTGCCGAGACGGAATACGGAATATATGACCGGACGGGATGGGACGGGACAGGGCAGGGTGCGATCGTCGAAAGACGATAAACTCGACGACGACGTCGGTGGAAGCTGAAAACGTAGTTACAGAGTATATCGTACGGATGACGAGTAGCATTTCGCGAGAGCAACAGATAATCGCACGTTTCGCATTGGCGACGAGTAGCAATCAGTCCTGGATAAAAATAATTATATTCTAAATCGCAATCGTACGTCGATTTACCGAGTATTTACGAAGCGGCTCGGAAAGTTTTCCGTGACCGATGCCCGGCTACTGACGTACCTACGCCATCCGCGTCTCGTCAGCGATCTCTCCAGACAACAATAACGATGGATGAGCGTATCGCGTCGTACATACGATCGAAGTAACTATAAGTTTTGGGAAAATTTCGGAGAAAATTCCGGATACAGGAAGATGTTTCGTTCGCGTTCCTACAACGACGTCGTCGACGACGAAGAGCGACTTCCGCTGACGCCGCGAGCGAAACGAAGTAAGTCCTTCCGCGAAAAGGGTTCTCGCGAGGTCTATACAAAGTTCACGGAGGGTAGTTCGCTCTCCGAGTACGTGAGAGAACGAATTTGCGGGATGACATCGCAAAATTGATTTCGATGGAGCGCCCAATAATGCGTAATTCATCATTGTCTTTCTCCATTGTCCAGCGCTTTTTCTCCTTTTGACGCGACGACCGCGACGAGCACGGGTCACGGTCACGGGCGACGCTCGAATCGCGACCGGATACGGTCTCTCGACGACGATCGCCGTTAACGTAAACGAACGACAATGATCAACAAAAATGTAGGCAAATATATATTTGTACGCATACGCCGTATACGAGACGTAGCACGTTCGTGTACGCGGGTCGAGAGGAACGCAACCGTGGCACATACCGTATGATTAGATAACCTCTGTCGCGCGCGTATTCGCGGCGATCGCGGTTCGAAGGAAAACGTGGGACGAGGAGCGACAGGTGAAAGAATACGAAATTGTCGACTACCTGTTCCTTCAGGGCTTCGGCGATTATTTGATTTCCGTTCTTCATCTTCGAGTATTTTCCTTATCGCCGAACCGTACGAAACGTATTGGCAACTGTAGCGAGTACGTATATGTGACTGTCGGCTGCTAAAATGTAAACGATGACGTTACGACTTGGACCGGTCTGATCGTGCTCGGTGTCACGCTCGCCGTTGCTCACTCACTGTGCTCGGTCGCTCGGCGTCTCGAGACTCTCGATAATCAGCTGTACGGATTACGGACAGACGTGTGTTCACGGCGCCGCATACCTTTGTCCATTTCTTATCCGTCGGTGGGGTGTCGACGCGAACTTTGGAACCAAACATGCAGATAGAGCGGAAGAGAATAAATAAAATTCGATCCTCACGCACGACGCACAAACAGAATTTGGATATTTCAAAGTTCCCCCCGACACCCCGGGTCCCCCCGTCGGTCCTATCTAAACTCGTGCCGCGAACCGTTAATCTTTAAACACGTTTCGTACATTTACGAGCGTAGATAACGCGGAGCGTATTAGCAAATTTTCCTTTTCCCCGTGGCGGAAGTTCAATTTTCAAATTCCTAATACGCGTTCTCGGTATAAGGTTTACGGTACCGCGTCGACCGTTGGCGATCGGCGTTTGTTCAGGAAGATCGCTGGCTCGGCGATCTTTCTCCTTTTCCGTCGAAAGGAAACGCGATTTCACCGGCATCGTTGTCGCGTCGAGGAAAGTACGTTCGGCCGACGTCCCTCGAGCCGTCCGCGACTACGGGTCGGCTCTCGAAATTGCGCCGTCCTCTCGATCGTCCCTTTAAAACTGCCAAACCTCGAATTTACCCGAACCGAGCGTACCGAGAATTACGGCTCGCCGGGGCGCGTGCACCTGAACAGCTGTTATTCTTTTTCAATTCGTTTTCACCCTCGTCGCCGTCTCTTACTTTTCCCAAACGTCCCGTCGGTCTCACAAAAATTTACTTTGCTTCGGACGATTTATCACCGCGTCGGGTCGTCGTTCGGCTCGTTAAACGCGCGTCTCCGGCTAGGCACGTCCGTAGAAGGCGTACCTAGGACTAGCCGGTGGGAACCCGGGGGAACCGATACGCGCGCTACGCTACAAGTCATAGCGCGTCGAGGTTCGATCACATTTTTTAATGAGCATCATCTCCCATGCGCGTCGCCGTTACATAATCCTTCTCGTTCGCGTTGTACGTTTTATCTAAGTTTCAGATAAAGCCGAGCACGTATCATTTCTACATATTAATTGCGCGGCGCAGGAGCACGTGTACGCGCGTAGCTTAATCGCTTCCGGTTTCGACCGCGAAATCGCATAAAAATTGACTCCGACGAGGAGGTAGGCGCTACCTAGTCGACGAAAAGGTGATTTTCACGTTAAAACGCCGCCTCTGCTTCGAGCAAGCTTTCTTCGAGTAGGTTCGACTCCGTCCAGGGCGTATCTTATCGACTCGTAAACGTCGTTGACGACCGAGCGCGTCGACGAGCGTGCGTATATAAATTAAAACAAGAATCCTTCGTCCGGTCGCAGCGCGTGTTTCGACACGCGAAGAAGGTCGCGCGACGTACCTAGTACTGCCACCGCGTGGTCTAGTCGTCCTCGCCGTGCGCCGACCGCGACCGCGGCGCGACCGAATTACGTAAAACCTGGACAAATTATTGAAAATTAAGGAAACGACATTCCACGATGTCACATTTGATCGTAACGAAGCGCGACCAAATACGAATCGCAACGACGCGCGACCAAATATTACGCGTACGCGAAAACGAGAAGTATACGCTCGCGGTGAGAATCGCCGCGATCAACCACTTTCTCGCGACTTAAATCTCTTCGACGGCCAAATATGCGCGTCGGCGAGAAACAAATAAACTGTGAAACTCGTCGAACGGTCCGCGAACGGATTGCGTACCCTTACAATTGGTCGCGGTGCGCGCCATCGCGTACCGCCTTCGTCGAGCACCGCGACCAATTGTAAGGGTATGCAAGAGTACCTTCGAAAGGCTGTTCGGTTAGAGATTTGCTCGGTACATCCCCTTCCCCTTCCGGGATGGCGTTTCGGTTCGCGGTACGCGTGTCACAGGATACGGCGGCGAGCAGCGGGGTTGGTTTGCCGGTTTACTTGCCGGCCAATCCCCAAAAATTCGTTATCCTTTTTCCTAGTTACGTTCCGCGACGGCGATGGAAGGGACGTACCTGGCTTCCCCACTTACTCTCACCTGGCCGCGATCATTTAAATAGGCCGACCGGACAACCGATGTCATCAGTTGCTCCTTTGATAGTTTTGGGTATGGATCGCGGCGGGGTCCGCAGCTAGTTCCGAAGCAGATTCCGACAAACCCGGGTTCACTCTCACTTCCTCGTCGGTTCGCTCTGGTTCGTCCGCACGAGTCGCGTACATCGAAGGAATCCGCGCTTTCGTCGTCGAAGAACGTCTCTCTCTCTAGTCGCAGTTCATCGCCCGTTTCCGATCTTCCGTCTAAATATCGCGAAGAAATGTACAAGAAGTATCTCTACGAGAAGTTCGGCTTGTCGAGTGAGTAAGAAAAACGATTTTCCGACTCGCGGTCAACGGAGCGACGCGACGGACTGTATTCGATTTCTTTCTACTTCCGATTCGTTTTCGTTCGTAGAACGCCTCGCCTTCGCGTGACGAGCTTTCGACGTCGGCATAATTTTCGAATCCCGTACCCGTTATTCAACCTTGTTATACTAAGTCGATCGTTTAGACCGCTTAGCCAAGTTTCTTGCTTCTTCGTCGTCGTCACGACTTTCGCGTTCGAATCCAAATAATTATTTTTTTGTCTCAAGGGCGCGACGCGACGGTCGCGATTATCGCGCGACGTTTATTCGGAATTGTGGGGCCGTTTTTCTCGATCATTGTTTCCGCGACGGTACGCGTTCGACGCGCGTATACACGTAGTTTCGCGTAAAAATCGATCGCCGTACGTACCCCGACGAGTTGTAGGCGATCGACGGGGAATTTTTCATCGGTGATCGCGACGCGGAAGTGGAATTCGCGACCGGAGCGGTATTAATTTGGTAAATAACGGCATACGGTAACGACACACGGTTTGTAAACACCCCGGGGAGGCGCGGAACAGTCGGCGAACCGATCGAGGGAACTCGCTCCGAAAGACGTGTCGCCGCAGCCCCGTTGTCCGACGGTATGCGCGCGGGTCGCGCACTAAAAACGCTGCGAACAATAATAATTCTGACAAAGTGGTATCCGTCGCGTTCGAAATACGTGAAGTATAAAATACCTGGTCCGCGTCCATGTGTATCTGTTTCGCGAACGAGAAAGCGACTCGAACTCGATACTTCGAGTTTCGGGAAACAATTGCGAATTGTCGAGCAATCGTATTCGTGAAACGTATTCATCCTGGTCGGCGATGGTCGGTCGTTGTCGTTCTCGTTACATTCGTTTCGTCGACGGTAATCTTGTTCGGTCGCCCGATGTTCAGGTCCATTCGAGAGGCTATACCAGGTTACTTCGATAGCCCCGATTCTGCATTCTGGAGAGGGTTGAGTAAGCGTAATGCGTAGTAGTATCGTATAGTATCGGGGTATAAAGCGAGCTCGTGCTCGAGAACGCCGTCGTCGCGAACCGCGTTCCCGTGCTATCGCGGCGAAACGTACTCGACTCGTCTCTCTGGTTGTGCGCAGGATGGATCCCGGTACGAGTGCTGATATGTCTGATGATGTTCACGGCCTGCTGGACGAACTACATGTGCAGGCTGCAAATGCCGATTTTGGCCGTGCCGATGATCAAGGCCCTGCCCGGGAATCAGTCGTCGGGCGCGTGCCGGATGGAGGAGTCTCGATTNCCGGAGCGGTATTAATTTGGTAAATAACGGCATACGGTAACGACACACGGTTTGTAAACACCCCGGGGAGGCGCGGAACAGTCGGCGAACCGATCGAGGGAACTCGCTCCGAAAGACGTGTCGCCGCAGCCCCGTTGTCCGACGGTATGCGCGCGGGTCGCGCACTAAAAACGCTGCGAACAATAATAATTCTGACAAAGTGGTATCCGTCGCGTTCGAAATACGTGAAGTATAAAATACCTGGTCCGCGTCCATGTGTATCTGTTTCGCGAACGAGAAAGCGACTCGAACTCGATACTTCGAGTTTCGGGAAACAATTGCGAATTGTCGAGCAATCGTATTCGTGAAACGTATTCATCCTGGTCGGCGATGGTCGGTCGTTGTCGTTCTCGTTACATTCGTTTCGTCGACGGTAATCTTGTTCGGTCGCCCGATGTTCAGGTCCATTCGAGAGGCTATACCAGGTTACTTCGATAGCCCCGATTCTGCATTCTGGAGAGGGTTGAGTAAGCGTAATGCGTAGTAGTATCGTATAGTATCGGGGTATAAAGCGAGCTCGTGCTCGAGAACGCCGTCGTCGCGAACCGCGTTCCCGTGCTATCGCGGCGAAACGTACTCGACTCGTCTCTCTGGTTGTGCGCAGGATGGATCCCGGTACGAGTGCTGATATGTCTGATGATGTTCACGGCCTGCTGGACGAACTACATGTGCAGGCTGCAAATGCCGATTTTGGCCGTGCCGATGATCAAGGCCCTGCCCGGGAATCAGTCGTCGGGCGCGTGCCGGATGGAGGAGTCTCGATTCCGTCGCGCGATCTTCTGGCTGGACCCGGGCGCCTATTTGGAAGATCAAATCTTGTCGGAGAGGATGGCCGAAGTTGAACGGGAGCTGGCGCAGCGGGACGAAGGCGGGTCGGGTCTTCGCGTCCGCAGGCAGAGCGGCGACGAGGAACAAGAGACTCGGCCCCCGGGCGGTCCGATCGAATTGTTTAACGGGAAACCGTTCGATTGGAGACCGGAGATTCGGGGCCAGTTGATCGCCGCGTACAGCTACGGAAACGTTCCCGGGAACCTGTTGGGCGGTATGATGGCCGTCAAGTGGGGCCCGAAGAACGCGATTCTCTGGACGTCCTTGGTGGCTGCTCTGGTGTCGTTGGTCAGTCCGATCTTCGCCCAGTTTCACTGGGGCGTTCTCTTGTTCTCGAGGATAATCATCGGCCTGACCGGTGGCATCACTTTCCCGGCTTGTCACTCCCTGGTGGCGCAGTGGGCCCCGCCGGACGAAAGAGCCCGTTTCATTTGGTCGTTGCTCGGCGGCACGTTCGGCACGATTCTGACCTATCCCATGGTTGCCGCCATCGCCCAGGATCTCAACTGGGAGTGCGGATGGTACATCCCGTCGTTGCTGATGTTCGTCTGGATCTTCTTCTGGGCCATACTCACCTACGACACTCCGGTCGAACATCCCGGAATATCCGACGAAGAGAAGGAGTACATTCTGACGTGAGTCCCATCATAGCAGACGCGTCGCGTCGCGTACTTTCATAGTAGCGAACTCGGCACTGCCGACGGGCGGCGGCGGTTCGTTCACCGGGACGATGCGGTTCTTCGCAGGGCGCAGGCGGACACGGTGAGACGCGAGAAACCCGCGCTGAAGGACACGCCAATCAAGGACATATTCACTTCTATCCCGTTCATCAGTTTGGTCTTGTGCCACTTCGGCAACATGTTCCTCCTGTTCTTCTACCAGAACTCGATGATGCTCTACCTGACAAACGCACTTGGATTCGAATTGACGAAAGGCGGGATGGCAGCCAGCTTACCGTGGGCCAGCAGGATGATCTTCGGATTCATCTTCAGTTGGGCCGGCGACACGATCAAGAAGAAAGAGATAGTCTCCCTCACTATCCTCCGCAAGGGTGCGACGGTGTTTTGTGAGTAGACGCTTTCCCCATTCGTGACCAACCGCTAGAGAGAGAGAGAGAGAAAGCGACTGAGGAGAACTCGCTCGTTTCGCAGCTCACCTCTTGCCCGGCATCTTCCTCATCTTGGTCGGATACGTCGGATGCAGGTTCGTTCTCGCGAACGTGTTCCTCGTGCTCGCTCTGGGATTCAACGGAGCGGCGAGCATCTCCAATTTATCGAACAATCAAGATCTGTCGCCGAACTTTGCCGGATTTCTTTACGGCATCATGAACACGGTCGGTTGCACGTCCGGCATGATCATTTCCCCGATGGTCGAAGAGATAGCCGGTAAATACGGGGTGAGTATCGCCGTTTCTTCTTAGAGATCTTCCTTGTTTTCGCGTGTGTGTTGCTCGACTCATAGTACGCCCGGGACCGGGAAATCGCGTGTGCCATGCACCCGAGACGAAACGCTTTCCACGCGCAAACGAGATTCATTACGAACGAATTCGCTGCCGATCGCTCGTCTCACCGAGGCGGCCGTCGTTGTCCGCTTTTTGCTCGTTCGCACGCGCTCCGGACACGTTCGATACCTCGGTACTGCTTCGTACCGTGTTGCCCGACGCATAGTACCAGTAGTACCGGGAAATCGCGTGTGCCACGCATCCGAGAAGAAACGCTTTCTACGTATACAAACCGTTCGTTACGAAGAAATTCATCGCCGGCCGCACGAGACCGATTACACTTCTCTCAGTACGCTTTTTCACCGCTTATTGCTCGTTCCTTCGCTTTGTGCTCGTTCGCGCGAATCGCACGTAGCCGGCGGGGCGGAAACACCCGCAGCTGATCCGATTCATGCACGCACGACTGTCCCGGCGGTGCCGATTCGAACGTATCGCTCGTCTCCGTGTCGCACCGCAGTACAGTACGATTGATACGTACGAATGACACCGTCGGCCGATCGCCGTCGTCGCGTTAACGACACGGTAGCAGTAGCAGCATATTTGGATCGTGCACAATCCGTCGTCACAGAAGCGACGATCGTCGACGTAACACTTTTATCTCTGTTGTCTAGAATCCGATCGATCGATGGCAAATACTGTTCTGGGTCGGTGCCGGCGTCTGCATAGTTTGCATGATCATCTTTCTACTCGGCGGAAGCGCAAACATCCAGAGTTGGAACGAGATCAGGCAGGGAAGGGACGCGGAACGTGCAAGGAATTGACCGTGGTCTCGTTCGGTTCTAGAAGAGAAAAATGAAAAAAATGTTGACATTATTTTTTAACAGTTGAAACGACGCTGCGAGGATATCGAGTCAGCGATTTGAACGACAATAAATTACGAGTAACGTGTCGAACCACGAACGCGTTTTACCGCGACGTATCTTTCTAGAACGTAGGACGCGTAGCGAGTCGGGGAAAGTCGAGCGGAACCGCATCGTGGGACGTGTACGCGTGTAAATAGTTTACGAGTTCGGACGTTTCGAGTCCATATAAAATTATAGTACTAACGTAATGAGGTCTTCTCAATGTCTCGGATGACGATATATAGTACATTGGAAGAATCGAGAGAAATTCTCTATTTTATACAAAAACCTGTTTAGAACGCGCGCGCGTCGCGAGATAATCGCGACGGTTCGTCTTATTTTATTTAATAAACTGAAAGTTATCGTTTGCAATTGTTGTTCTCCTTCTTCCTGGGACCAACCCTATGTGTAGAATTACGAGGTATTTCGTTCGAAACGAATTCCGAGAATGGGTAGATCGGCGGTAGATAGACGCACGGCGCTCATAAAAAGTGCAACGATTACGTTCAATCGGCTCGACTTTGATGTTATATAACCGGATCGCGGGATCGTATTACACGGCGCATAGCTTCGAACAAAAATTACTACGTAAAATATTATGCCACGAGCCGGAACGGCGTCGTCGCCGTCGTTCGTCGAAAACGGTACGTAAATATGAAGTAAGAACGTACCGTTTGAGCGACGCGAAGGAAACGAATTCTCGGGCCGATTTCCATCGGCAGGTAGACCTGTCGTTGTGATTCACTGGACACCGTGAGATTCTCAAAATTCATATATTTTATTCGAAACAACAATAATTTTCTCTCAATTTCAATGACTCTCCCTCTCTCTCTCGTCCGGCGCGTCGCGTCGCCCCGCGAGGGCGGCGATCCGCGCGTCTCTTCGGTAAAACAATTCGACTCGATCACGACGTCGATCGGACGTGTGCATTGTTCGTAGGCAGGTGGACCGTGGAAGCGAACGTCTTTTCGCGAGCGTGCTTCAACCTCGATAAAGCAATAATCTCTGCGCGCACTTCATTCCGACCAAACTGGCGTACTGCTTGATCTCGTCCTCCTCCTCTTCTCTCGTGACCGTCGCCCGATGAGCGGCACCCGACGTCGCCTTCTTCTTATAAATTTCATACGGCATCGCCACTTGCCGATACAGTACCAATACCTCGAGAGAAAAAACAAAAAAGATCACGGTCACACAGCGGCACGTCGTACGGATCGAACGGAACGACGAGAGCCAAGCGAGTTGGCGTCGCCGCCATAATTCGAGCGGGCGTTACCTTGTCGACATCGACCACGCCGTCCTCGTCGATGGCGTCGACGTCGTCGTTCAACCTGCTGTACTTCTGTTTGTCCAGCATAGACAGAGACCGTTCTATGTCGAACCAAGCGTAAGTCTCGGGGCACAAGAGATACGACGGCCTCATTCGTGCCTTGTATCGCATTTTGGGACACGCGTGTATATAAAATCCCATGTAGTAGTATTGCAAGTCTTTCGCTACTTTGTTCAACTGCCTCGTCAAGTAGACCTCCCGAAGGGAACTGCGGGAAGGAAAGTGAAACGATCCTTTTAATAAGTGCTCGTCCGTTCGTTCGTGCGCGCGATCGAAATTCGAACGCGGTTCGTCGTTGTCACCTGAACGTTCCGAGCGAGAGATGAGAGTAGGCAGGATCGTAAAAGAAATAAACGCTCGAGATGCACAATGGTAAAATGTCGATCACGCCGACCGCGATCAGTTCGTCGTCCAGCCAATATTGTTCGTGAAACGAGCCGTATCCGCTCGACGGTCCGTCGTCCGGTGTCCACGGCTTTGGCAAACGACAATTGTATTTATTGTTCGTCGTCGCACGATCGATGGACTCCCGAACAGGCAAAGTAAACTTTAAAACAGAGAAACGCGTGCTCTCCTTCTGTCCGTCGTGACCCTTACCGACCCCGACAAAACAATACGAAGACGTTGGTACGACGGGCAGAGGAACGGGAGCAGTAGGACAAACGAGACGACGCGGGTATACGCACAGAGACAGAGTCCAACGACAACGACAACAAATGCAAAGTATACCTGTAAAGAGCTCTTTACGAGGAAGTTGAAGAACGACACTTTGTCCGCTTCCTTCTCCGACGCGCAATGAATGGTCATTTGGTACTTTTTAAACAGGTCCGCGCTCTGTTTCAACGTTTTGATAAATTCGTCCGACATCGTTCGTACCAATTTCATCTGACGAATTAAAATGTAAGAAACGTAAGTAAGTATTACGACAAAGAACGCGAGCGGTCCGCTTCGCTCCAAATAAATACGCAGCGCGCGGTATTAAACGCGCGCGCGTACTACTACCTTCAGTCTGCCGTTGGTTCCGTCGAGGTATACTTGATCGAATAATTCCTCGAAAGTCTTAGCCCGATTCTCCTGTTTATACTCGTCGAAGATCGCCTCGACCTCCTCCTCAGACTTTCCTTGCGCCAATAATTTATTCCGTTTCCGTTGCTTACGCAAGAGCTTCGCTTTCACGAAGGACCGAGCAGCAGCAGGAGAAGTAGGAACAGCAGGATTCATTTCTACCGATCGCAAACTTTGCGGGGTACCGTTCGAATCTGCGTCGTTTCGACTCGACGCGACCACGGGTATCGGTTCAGGATCCGTCGCCGAGTTTCGACTCGTTTCCGGAAAGCCGCAACTCCTTTCACCTTCTTCTGTCGTCGGCGATCGGCCGGGACGCAGTCTCGCGTCGACCTCGTCGTCGTCGGCGATCAGTTTCACGTCCGTCACGGAAATACTTTCATCGCGCTTCGATCGTCGGCGATTCTCGTCCGCAACGGTCAAGGCTTCTCCGACGTCGTCTGCGAACAGCGAGACGAGAAGCGAACGGTCGATCGTCGTCGAAAGGTTGCGGACCCCCGAACCGGATCGAACTCGGTCCGCGGAGGCGAACCTTACCTATGCCGTCTCCGCCGCGATCCTCTTCGAACGTGTCCATCGCCAGATCGTTTTTATGCAATTCGTTTCGCAAAAACTTGCCCATTCTCTTCAGTATCTTCTTTTGCGACTTCGAGATTTTAAAGTGCAACGCCTCACACCTACGAAGAACGACCGAACGTACCAACGACTCGTGCGAATTTATTTATTTATTTATTAAACGAGTTAGGATACCCTTTAAGGTACAAAAGATAATAGTTAGAGCAGTACAGGTGGCATAAATAAGATATGAGAGAAAATGAGCTCCAAGAGTAGATATCAAAGAGGGAGATATTATATCTATAACGACAAGAAGCTTATGTCTAATGACAGGTACGGAATCGTGGAAGATGTCAAATAAATGACTGAGTCTATTAGCTTTGGGCGTCATTCTTGCAATAACATTTGTGTGCCCAAATCTGGATTTATATCTTTCTCGGTAGAAAGTAGTGGTAGGTCTAAGACAACGCAATGGGGCATTGAGCTTGATTTGTTCCAAAACCATCGAAGTGTCCATATTATTTATCAGATTTCTGAGGAATATTATTTCAGAGATAGTCCTACTTTCGAGAGATAGGATATTAAATTTGCACATGATGATGTTATAGTTATGATCTGTATACCGAAGAGGGGAATCAGTCATAAGAGACAGATGTCTTAAAAACGTATGTTGTATATACTTTCAAGAATATTACGATGCAGTCCAAGCCTAGGTGACCAGATGATTGATGCGTATTCAAGATGAGGCAGAACAAGAGTGTTATACAGCACTAATAAGGTCCTAGGATTCGAATCACACTTATACGTCGAGAGACGTTTACCTGCTGCTCGCTACTCCCTATCGTCGGAGAGCGCGTAGGGAGGCGGGATCGTAATTAAACTTCGACGCGACTTACTTGATGGTGTACATCGGGCAACACGTGCGATCCATGGTCGACTTGTAACAGTAAGAACCGCATCTCCTCCAACCTCTGTCGACCAGAACTTGGTAATCTTGAACGGCCAGCGTGTGAGTTCCCATACCTGTGCGTCCAACGATTCAATTCCAGACTGATCAGAACTTTCCGGGCCACGGCCAAACGCGATACGCTCGATCGTAACGTCGGCACGTCGACGACGACGATGACGACGCGGGCGAGCGAGCGTCGCGTCGCGTCACGACGAGCGATTTCAC
>SMSR01016078.1:0-17759 GCA_019453355.1 Ceratina japonica | reverse complement strand
TTTTGATCTAGATTTTGATTAGACGACACGATACTTGGATTTAATATTCGTGGTTCGTTTAAAATAATATTTGTCTCCCCGATCTTACGTTCTTTCGTTGCCTCAGCGACCTGATCGCTTCTCCGAGACGCTATTACACTTTCCGGATTCTGTATCTAAAAAAAATAATTCATATTCAAGAACAGAATTTTTCTTATCGTAAATTGGACTCGTAATCAAGTATAGAATTTTTTGATATTCTAAATTATAATTCTATTGAAGCATAGAATTTTTTGATATTCTAAATTATAATTCTATTCAAGCACAGAATTTTTTTTAATCTCGTTTTTAAAATATATGTATTTTACCGGCGCTGGTGCCACGGGCAGATTAGTCGCAGCCACTCGGAAGCCGTGTTCGCTATCAGCCGTGTATTCCGTGGTCTGAATCACACCCGAGTCATCGATGTAACTGTAAGTACCCCGCGTTTCACCGTTTAGGGTTCTAATTTCAGATCTCGCCGAACCCGGTGCACTGTAACCAAAACTGTACTGGCCGAGGCTGTCTTGATAAGCCAGCAGTGTTGGCACTTCCACCCCCAAAGTGGAACCAAGGAATAACAGGCTAAACACAAACACCTGCAAAGTTAATTGTTATAATAATATATATTAATTCCTTCATTCAGTGAAATTTTTTTTCATTATATTGATATATAATTCATTATATTTTCATGAATGTAAATGAAATAATGAGACTAATTTATGCGATTTGTTTATGAAATTAATTTAGAATTTAATTCAGGAATTGATTTATAAATTTTGAATTAATTTACAAATCAATTTATGAGATTAACTTATAAATTTTGAATTAATTTATGAGTTTAACTTATAAATTTTGAATTAATTTATGAATTAATTTATGAGATTGACTCATAAATTTTGAATTAATTTATAAATTAATTTATGAGAGTAATTTATAAATTTTGAATTGATTTATGAATTAATTTATGAGATTAACTTATAAATTTTGAATTAATTTATGAGATTAATTTATCAAATTATTTTTCATCATAAAATTCTCATTTCGGATCTCGACACGCTGACAATTAAACTCCTGCTCGGAACAACAATAAACAATGGTGAACATTGAGAAGCACTGGTCACCCCCGTGAAACGTATCACTGCCCACACCCGATCGTAAATACCGATCGGTCGCGATCGCGGGAGAGTATTATACGCCGCGTGCAATAGAATTTCACCCACGCGCCGGTCAGTTTGTTCTTACGTGCGGTACGTTGTCCATTGCGATTCCCGTCGACGTCTTCTTCGCGTGGCGATCGTACCGCGGCTGCCAGTTTATATAGAAAATCCGCGGAAATGCGACGACGCCACGGCGGGTGCATCGATGGATCCCGCGGGGACTGGTTATGCGTGTATTCCAAGGCCGCTCGCTGGAATCTGGCTTGGGTACGTTTCGACCATTTTTTTTTCCTCAAAGAAACTCCTCCTGACGAGCACAACTGATGGCACTAAGTGTCCTCCGAGTTCGAACCAGACTTATTATACTTAATTCTATTTCGACCTACCACGATTTTTATTTCATAATTTTTTTAATTATTTATCTAATTTAATTTGGAATTATTTATGTAATTTAATTTGGAATTATATTATTGTATTACATTACATGTGAGATTTATTTACTTATTATTGCTATTAAAATTGTCTATTTTATTTGAATAAGTTTTTATAATTTTTTAGGGCTAATTGGGTGGGTGCAAATCCTCGACCCAGATTAGATCGAAACTGATCCTAATAAGAGAACAGATGATACAAAATGAACAGTGATATTAATATGGTATCGATTTCCCCGTTGGTGTCAGAACGAAACCGGATCCACTGATTTTTATTGAAAAGAATTTTAATTGCCAAGAAACCTGAGACGCAATTTTCCATTAATTAATTAACGATCCCTTCCTGCATTGTGGTTAATCAATCTCGTATATTAAATATCTAAATTTGATGATTAATTCTCTATATGGAAAATTATTCTAATTCATTAGCATCTAAATTCTACTTTAATTAATTAAATAAAAGTGTAATTATATAAATTAAATTACACTTTTACTATTTAATAAATTACTATTACACTAAAATACTGTTTAATAAATTAAATTATACTTTTTAATAAAACTAAATGATTTATTATCCTGAAACAAACTACCACGAAATCCCCCTAATTAAAATCACAATAAATTTATCCACCCTTTAACATCTAAGCCCCCTAAAAAGAAATTCTTAGCAAATTGCATAAACTGTCGAATGAATTCGTGGCGTGGAATTCTCGAGTTTCAAAATCCGAGTAATAGAAAATCGCAGACGAGTCATAAATTCGAAGTATGGGTAATGTTAGAACCGTCGAGTTTTAGCGAACGAGTGGAACGACTTCCCCATAAGCATGCTGGGGGACGTCGCGGATAAGTGCCATAACCCATGGGATTCCATAGGCCACGGGACGTTCCTTATCTACCTGATATTACTATAAGGGAAACGTCGCGTCGTCGGTGCACGCGGATCTCCGCGACCCTGGCTGCTATATTTGGTATCGGTCCCCTCGACAGGAACTGTTCAACAAACGTTCAACTGTTTCATAATTTGCAAATTCTCCAGTCAAAATGAATTTAAGTATATCGTCCAGAATTTTAAATTCAGGGGTTCAGAAAAAATTGTTGATCGAAAGTGCCAGCGATAACACGAACAGTGATGAACTTATACGTAGTACTGTAGCATTTCTTTTTGTAAATTATTGTATATTTTTTAAAGATTAATTAATAAAGAAATAGTTTAAATGGAATTGAAACGTCTCGTTACTTACCTTTAATTCTAGCCACGTCCAATCCCTTTTCCATGTCATCTTCACTTAGTATAAGTAGCAATTAGGTAAAATCGAAATTGAAGAAATTCTTGAAATCGTAACTTTGACCAGACTTTGTACGATTTTCGAAAATTTTTCTCTCCGATAATTCTTCTGACAACTGAATTAGTGCTACCTCCTACTACTTCATATTCGCCTAATACGAAATGCAAATTTCGGCCCAAAATTTTATCGAAAATCAGACTTTCTATGATTCTCGGAAATTTTTCCCTTCGATAATTCTTCTGACAACCTACGTCATCAGCAGCTCCTAGTGCTACCTCCTATCATATCATATTCGCCTAATACAAAGTCTAAAATTTCGAGAAAATTTTGGTCCAAAAATCAGACTTTGTATTAGGCGAATATGACAGCATAGGAGGTAGCACTGAAGAAATTCTTGAAATCGTAACTTTGTCACCAAGAATTCTCGGCGGCAAAAATTTCTAATCGAAAATCAGATTTTGTATAATTTTCGAAAATTTTTCTTTGCGATAATTCGTCTGACAACTGACGTCATCGGCAGGAATTAGTGCCACCTCCTATCATATCATATTCGCCTAATACAAAGTGCAAATTTTGGATCCAAAAATTGTCCAAAAATTGGACTTTGTATTAGGCGAATATGATAGCATAGGAGGTAGCACTAACTCCTGCTGATGACGTCATTTCCAAGAATTCTCGGAGAGAAAAATTTTACTGACTTAATTCTAATTTGTATTTAAATTAGGTTTGTCTAAAGAAAAGGGCAGTGAAATAAAAAGTCAGGTCGTTGGAAAGATATCACTGTCAATTTATTAGACTTTCTTCACCATTTTATTCGTTTAACCGCTATCTATGCGAGGGGAACTCGTTTCCAAGTAAACGTAGGATAAAGGGTTAAATCTATGAGAAACTTTCGTAAATGATATATGCAGGGAGGATTAAGAGTCACTAAAGATCTTCGGCAGCGAATCTCGGTCCACCCCCCGCACCTTCATCGCCTCTACTCGAATTCAAAATCAAATCCAAAATCAGGATCTTCAACCCACTCGAAAATCTGCAAATCGAATTACGACAAGAGAGCAATTGCTGGACTACAGATTTTTATCCCCTAAGTTCGATTAGAGATATTAGCTTTCAGAGAAATTAGAATTAATAAGAGACCACGATTTTATAATAAAATTATTTACTATAAAATTTGATTGACTTCAATTAAACATAATTAATAGTCTCAAGTCAAGAAATACTCTCGATTAGATGACACAATCTCATACCGATTCATTTTTCATCTATATTCAAATACCACTTAATAAAAATCTGTAATTCGTGTCTGCAAGAACCAGCAAAAGCTCTCAAACATAATTGCCCTCCTTTGGACTTTCCTTGGCACTGACAATAATCAGACTGCAGTTTTAATGCGATAATAAAACAATTCAACTAATCAATAAAATTTGCAAATATTTAAATCCTCGAGCTTTGAATAAAATACAAATCTCCGTGTAAGCTTGAACAATTTTATTCAGCAGAAAAATCTGCAGCCTGCGCTCTAGGCGACGAACGGTGGGGGGGAGAGGGTTAACTAATTAATTACAAGACAAGCCTTCCGTAAGCGAGGGCGGGTCCGGCAACGGCGAGCACGTCGGCGGATTTGGCTGCCTCCGTGGCCAGGTTCAGCTTCTCGTTGATGTGCGCGTTCGCGTGGGCGGCCTTTGCCACGGCCACTTCCGGCGTGTCCTGCACCCGACCGTCGGGCCCGATCGGCGCCCCGGGTACCACCACCGTGTTACCGGCTACCAGGGGCAGAGTCACCGCGGCAGACGCGGGGGCGGCTGAGACCGTTATCGCGCCCTGTGATCTGGCCGCTTCGTTCGCCAAATTGATCCGCTCGTTCAGTTGGGCGGCGGCGTGCGCCGCTTTCGCAGCGGCCACTTCCGGGGTGTCCCGGACCCTCCCGTCGGGGCCCACTGTCGCTGCTGTCGTCTGCACGGCTAGCGGCGTCGCGATTAACCCGTTGGCTACTAGTTGCAGTGGTCTGCGGGGAATTTAAGACGAGTTGGAGAAAATTAATAGAGAAAGTGATGCAATTTTTCATTTAAATTGCAATTTATATTGCAATTTCTATTGCAATTTCTATTTATTGCAGTTTTTCTTAGTAGTGATTCNTTAAGAATTTTTTTACTGTAATTGACAATAATATGAAAAATGCCTGAGATATGTTTAATGAAATACGGGAAGGAGATTCTAGTTTCTGTTAATTAGGAACCTGAGAAATCCCGTGGAAAGTAGGTCAACATCGCGACAGAGGAAGTTACATCTACCGTAATTAATCATTTTCTTCTTAATTAAATAAGGAAATTAAATTATACTAGAATTAAGAAATTATTCTAATCACCTGATTCGTCATTTCTTTTCTTTTCTCCTTCCTTTCGAAATCCACCATATAATTATTACATATTACATAATTATCATAAAAATGAACCCTTTCATAATTATTATATATTACAAAATAATATATTATATATTATATCGTATTCAATATTATAATCAAGTTCTAAGTAATAAATTAATCTCCAATTAAAAATTCACATGCACTTTCCACATGAAATTTTAATAATTCTCTATAAATTGTACAATATATAATTAAATTTCTGGGACCATCGTATATATTTCGTGATTGAAGTTAAACGAAAGGGGATATTATATTGTATATTATATTGTGTTCAATATTATAAGCAAGTTCTAAATAATAAATTAATCTCCAATTAAAAATTCACATGCAATTTTCACATGACATTTTAATAATTCTCTATAAATTATAAAATATATAATTAAATTTCTGGGACCATCGTATATACTTCCTGATTGAAGTTAAACGAAAGGGGACGCGCGGTAGCGGTGCATCCTTCCGGTCTGGGTGAACGGGACCGATGGAAATGCCAAGGTCCTGCCTGATTCAGGAAAAAGGAGGGAGTATCCTTTTCGCAGGCGACGTGGTACGTGGGCTCGGGCCTCTCCTGGCTCCCTCCAGGTCATGTCCCGGCCGTTTAAACGGGCCCCGCCGTCGGGGTCCGGGGGGCGGCGGGCCCCGAGTGCTATAAATGCTACCAACGGCCGTTCTCCAGGAACACAAAACGTCGCGGCACCGGCACGGGTCCCAGCCGGAGCGAAAACGAGAGCGAGTACTGGCCGCCAGCAGCGCTTTTTTTTCTTCAATCGAAAAAAGGGAAAGGAGTGCGTGGCCGAGGACCGGACCGAGATAGAAGGGACCATGTGGCGGCTGGTGAGTTAGCCTGGGCACGGATAAGGTCGGGACAAAGGAAAGTGAAAGGTTAGGGTAGATCGGGGTCGGTACAGGCCCACGCCTCCACGAGATCCGTATCACCATTATGTTCACTTTCAGTCGGACCATTTTTACGGTTTTACTATATTCTTTTTAAACAGGGGACATTTCATTGCATAGGTTGAATTTGGGCTTTTCGTAGAGGGTGGAAGATTTTGGGAAATTGGAGAATTTCTAGGATTTTGGACATCTTTTTTTAAATAGGGGACATTTTATTGTAGGTTGAATTTAGGTTTTTATTAGGAGGATGGAAAATTTGGGAAGCTGCAGAATTTCTAGANCAAACCATTTTCCAAGATTCCGAAGAAAAACCACAAATTTTCCCAAATTTTCTCAAACCCTGAAACCTCCGTTATAAAAATTGAAATAATCACCTGTTGAGGTCCGCGGCTACAGACCTCGCCGCCTCGTTGGCCAGATTGATCCTCTCGTTGACCTGTGCCGCCGCATGAGCCGCCTTAGCCACGGCGACCTCCGGCGTGTCTACCACCCTCCCATCGGGCCCAATCGGCGCCCCGGGTACCAGCTGCAAACTAGGCACCAGAATAGAATTCTGGTTAACGATGGCTTGCAAATTGGCGGCGTTCGACCTGACAGCTTCGTCGGCGAGTTTCAATCTCTCGTTGAGATGCGCGGCCGCGTGTTCCGCTTTAGCCACGGCGACTTCCGGCGTGTCCAGCACCCGACCGTCGGGGCCCACGGCAGCGGCGGACGTCAATGTCGCAATCAGCGGGCCTTGGAGGAATCCTGGCTTGGCCAGCGTCGACGAGGCCAGGCCCAAAAGTATCAAAGCGATCAGCGAACCCATCGTCGCGCTTCTATTACTTTTTTTTTCGGCTCTTTTTTTTCAGGAACGATTTTTCGCAGTTGCTAGCTTCCGGCCGACGAATCGACGGACGGGACCGACCGTGGTTCTCGCTCGGGGGGCGAATTCGTCGGTACGCGGCTCGAGACTATGCGACGGTTGTGCCCTAGATCGGCTTTTATAAGCCGGATCGGCCGTCATAGATCGTCCGGGGGATCACGTAACCGGGCTCCCCGATTTTTCCGCCGCCGTCGCCGTCGCCGTCGCATGCACGCGCCGTTTCCGTTACCCCGGGGCAAGGCAAGCCGGCTCCTAATGTAAAACGAGTCGTGGATCTGCGGCGGCGGCGTTCGGGCCCATCGGGAAAAATTCGTCCTCTCCGTTTTCGTCGGTCCCCCGTATCGCGGGATGACACCCGATCTCCCACCGATATATATTCTTCATTTCTCCAGCGGCAGCAGTGGCCATGGGGCCCAAGGGCGCCGCCGACGGCAAGGACAAAGATCGCGTAACCGTTTCTCGGTTTGTAGCTTCGCGCACTTGGATTTAGATTAGATTTCCACCGGTTTTTTTCTTAGCGCGGGAGGATTACTGTGGGACTAATAAGGGCTGGTTCGTTGCAGCGCTATGGAATCTCGAACGGGTTAATCTCTTTGCTAATGAATTATAATGATTTTTTTATTTTATTGTTAAATTGCATGTTCTCTCCTCCACTGGATTAAAGTGATTTTATTTTTCATTATCAAATTGCATATTCTCTTCTCCAATCGATTATACTGATTTTTGTTTTCATTATTAAATTGCATATTCTCTTCTCCAATCGATTATACTGATTTTTGTTTTCATTATCAAATTGCATATTCTCTTCTCCAATCGATTATACTGGTTTTTGTTTTCATTATTAAATTGTATATTCTCTTCTCCAATCGATTATACTGATTTTTGTTTTCATTATCAAATTGCATATTTTCTTCTCCAATCGATTATACTGATTTTTGTTTTCATTATCAAATTGCATATTCTCTTCTCCAATCGATTATACTGATTTTTGTTTTCATTATCAAATTGCATATTCTTATATGANTTTTTCGCAGTTGCTAGCTTCCGGCCGACGAATCGACGGACGGGACCGACCGTGGTTCTCGCTCGGGGGGCGAATTCGTCGGTACGCGGCTCGAGACTATGCGACGGTTGTGCCCTAGATCGGCTTTTATAAGCCGGATCGGCCGTCATAGATCGTCCGGGGGATCACGTAACCGGGCTCCCCGATTTTTCCGCCGCCGTCGCCGTCGCCGTCGCATGCACGCGCCGTTTCCGTTACCCCGGGGCAAGGCAAGCCGGCTCCTAATGTAAAACGAGTCGTGGATCTGCGGCGGCGGCGTTCGGGCCCATCGGGAAAAATTCGTCCTCTCCGTTTTCGTCGGTCCCCCGTATCGCGGGATGACACCCGATCTCCCACCGATATATATTCTTCATTTCTCCAGCGGCAGCAGTGGCCATGGGGCCCAAGGGCGCCGCCGACGGCAAGGACAAAGATCGCGTAACCGTTTCTCGGTTTGTAGCTTCGCGCACTTGGATTTAGATTAGATTTCCACCGGTTTTTTTCTTAGCGCGGGAGGATTACTGTGGGACTAATAAGGGCTGGTTTGTTGCAGCGCTATGGAATCTCGAACGGGTTAATCTCTTCTCCAATTAATTATAATGATATTTTATTTTATTGTTAAATTGCATGTTCTCTCCTCCACTGGATTAAAGTGATTTTTTTTTCATTATCAAATTGCATATTCTCTTCTCCAATCGATTATACTGATTTTTGTTTTCATTATCAAATTGCATATTCTTATATGAAATTATTTAATTAATTAATAGAGTGGGAATTTTTTGGATTTATAGAAAAGTTGAATTTTTTGAAGGCATTAACAATATATAATATTATAACAGTACGATGTATAAAAATTCACATATTCTACTATAAAATATTATTAGAAATTTATTAAATGTCAAATTTAACCATTTCAGAAATTAGACCAGTTGTATTGTTATATGAAATTATGATTAATGACTGCAATGAGAATTTTGCATGTTATTAAATCTCAAATTTAACCATTTCACAAATTAGACCAGTTGTATTGTTATATGAAATTATGATTAATAATTGTTCAGCAGGAATATTTCACATATTGACACATATTGAAATATGAAGTGGTAGTGGAATTTCTGAAAAAGTTTAGTAAGCTTCGTAATTAGGATTATTCAGATTCTGTACCTCGAAATGTACCTAAGCTCTTTATATTTTTATTTTCTTTTTTCATTTTATTGTTATATTCGTATATTCTTACTTTGGTTTCGTTGGTTGCGTGAATTTTTATTGGATGTAAAAGATATTCTTCTGCTTTTTTATTCTGAGGGATAAATGTATTAATATTAACTGGCGACTGTCAATCAGCACTTTTTACTCTCACTTATGTATTTTGGGTATTATTGCCCGTACATTATGAAATAAAGAATAAAGAATTTATTAATGACTGCAATGAGAATTTTGCATATTTATATGTATATCAGATTTATTGGTGAATTTATTTTAGGATGATCGTAAGAAAAAAGGTGTTTAGGAGAAGAATATAATATTGAAAATTTCCCAACGCGTAGTGACAATATACGTTACATAATGAGCTATAATACAAACCTCTAACAGAAACGTGACACTAAAACTCCGGCTTTTTTACAATCGGCTTGCATCACTCAATTTCCCATTACATTCAATACCTATAATCTCCTGCTCCGCTACATAAATGCTCCGCTTCAATTAAAAACAACAATTGGCAAACGTGTTCTCCACTGACACCACAGTTAAACAATCCACGATCAGAGTTAAACAATTTCCTCGAACCACGTAAGTAATAAAATAATCACAGATATTAAATAAAGAAATTATTTTAAAGTATTTCTTTCATGTCAGGAATTAGAATTTTACAGAATAAATTATCGAATAATTAGAGTAAGTAATGCGCTTATTTTGTATTAATTTTAATAAGTTAACGATGTATACTTAATTCAGAGCTTCTATATTTAAATTCCTCTAAGCTTCAAGGCCTTCGTGGTCTCGTAAGACAGAAAGAAGGAAGTGTCAATTCTGTACAAGGTGAGACACTTGAAGAATTATAAATAAAAATTCTCGCATAAAAATAATAAAATCGTGAATACTAATGCAATAAATAAATTTCTAATTCATTGCTTTAAATCATCCATGCTCTAAAAATTNAATCTTACTGCACTCTTATTTATGCTAACATCATCTTCAAGCAATCGTAGATAAANGAAGAATTATAAATAAAAATTCTCGCATAAAAATAATAAAATCGTGAATACTAATGCAATAAATAAATTTCTAATTCATTGCTTTAAATCATCCATGCTCTAAAAATTGATATGAAAAGAATTCAAAAAAAGCTCGAAGAGAAAACGTTCAATATTATCGAAAATAAAACAATTCCGTCTGAAAGTCCACTTTCAGAATTCGCATAAAAAATGGGAGCATTAATTCAGAGCTCATTAATTAANCGAAGAGAAAACGTTCAATATTATCGAAAATAAAACAATTCCATCTGAAACTCCACTTTCAGAATTCGCATAAAAAATGGGAGCATTAATTCAGAGCGCATTAATTACGATTAATTCCGGATTGCATTAATTAAGATTCAGGTTGATTAAATGAGAGGCGAGGAAGAAAGGACGTCCTTCGGGCAGGATCCTGTAACATTTTTTCGTGGTTGTCAATCCGAAATGGTCCAGTGGTGACGGGTTCTTATGGTAGAGAGCGACGAATTCCTTTCTTCTTCTGCGGGACGCGATTGGAGCGAATGTCAATGTCAGGTGGAATCGGGTATTTCGTTATTGAACAGGGCGTTCCCCATTCGCCAGGGTTCTCCCGTTCCCTATAGGTCGCGTGCCCCATGGAGCGAAACCTATTCGAGTTGCTATATAAAGGCCCGCCGGCTTGCCGGATACCATGAGACTGTACCAAGGCACCTCCGCGAGTACTGAACCCTCAGATAGCGCACCAAGGAGCCCACATTCGCATCATGAAGTGTCTGGTGAGTTCACTAAACCCGACGACTAATTACAAATCCACCCACTCGATCTTCTGACAAATCCTTGCTTTTATTGTATTTTTATTAAAATATGCAATTCTATTTCTAATGTAACGTTGTTATCCATGTTTGTAAAAATTAAGGTTTTTATTCAATGGTTATACTGTTTGATGTAATTCTCAAATTCATGTGTTTGTGATTTAATTTTATTGTGTTAGAAATAAGATGAGACAGATGATTATGGTGTGCTTAGAAAACATGCTTGGTAGATTGATTTTATATTTTTGATTATTTCAAGAAGAGAAGGAAATTCAATTTTTTATAAATAGAGATTTGTGTTTTGCTTAATCATGTTTAATTATTGTGATTCAAGATGGAATTCGAGATTTTGTATGTATTATTACGTTTATTAGAATTAGATTGATATTAGAAATGTAATACTTTCTCTGATTCTTCTAATTTCAACAAATTCACTTACTTGTCACTTATTATTATTATTTATTTATTGCCTTTCAACGTTGCGTTCTGATTTCCTATCGATTATTTCATTTACTAGAATTAGAATTATATTAGAAATGTAATACTCTCTCTGATTCTTCATATTTTAACAAATTTATTTACTAGTCACTTATTATCATTTATTTATTGCCTTTCAACGTTGCATTCTGATTTTCTATTTATTATTTTATTTATTAGAATTAGAATGATATTAGAAATATAATACTTTCTCTGATTCTTCATATTTCAACCAATTCACTTACTAGTCACTTATTATTATTTATTTATTGCCTTTCAACGTTGCATTCAGATTTCCTATTTATTATTTTACTTATCAAACTTAGAATGATATTAGAAATGTAATACTCTCTCTGACTCTTCACATTCCAACAAATTTATTTATTACTCACTTATTATTATTGATATATCGTTAATTTAATTTGCAGATAATCTTATCCGCAATTTTGGGATGCACCCTGGCGCGACCGGGAGTTTTGCTAAGTCCCCAACTCGTCTCCGGGCCGTTGATAACGAAGCTGGTCCCAGGGGCACCCATCGGTCTCGACGGCCGAGTGGTGGACACCCCGGAAGTGGCCCTGGCCAAAGCGGAACACGCGGCGGCCCACATCAACGAGAGAATCACTCTTGCAAACGAGGCGGTGAGATCGGCCGACGTGATCGCTTTGACGTCCCCGATAATCTCTACTAGCAGCCTGGAACCGATCGCCATAGCCAAACTGGTACCACCGGCGCCGATCGGTCCCGACGGAAGGGTGGTCGACACCCCGGAAGTCGCCTTGGCCAAAGCCGAACACGCCGCTGCTCATATCAATCAGAAATTGGACATCGCCGCCGAACAGGCCGCAAGGACTGCTTCTCTGGGACTTCCGGTCGTTCTCTCCTCGTACTCGGCACCATTGATTCAAAAACTCTACGTCTGAATTATTTCGGTTTGATCATGGACGGCTACAGATTGGTTCCAGTTGGTTGTTGTACATAATTCATGCTGGTTTTATCAATAAAGATGTTTAACATGAGAGAGAGTTTTTTAAGGGTTGATCATACGTGTTTCCTAATCCCTTTTTTATAAGGTTCTGTTATTATAGTATCTAGTATTATGAAATTACGTTATCAAGAAAGTTCGTGACGATTTTTAGTAGAAGGATTAAATAGAGTAGGACTAAGTACGTTAGAATGATTGAAAACAAATGAAATGTTTATTTGTTTTAAAACATGATTCTTTAGGCATCTTTAGGAAAAGTCATTGTTCATTAAGATTATATTTAATAAATTAACATAACATTCTAAAGATTATATTTAATAAAACAAAATAAAATAACATTCTAAAGATTATATTTAATAAAACAAAATAAAATAACATTCTAAAAATTATATTTAATAAAGTAGGTGTCGCACGGTGGAACAAAAATCGTAGGACAGTTCAGTTTTTGATCGTTCTGCGCATCTCCCTCCCATTTACCATTTCTCAATGCAAGCCCATTCGTACTCTTGTTTATCTACGCCCTGAGCCCCTATTTCTGAGGCCCTATCCGTGTCTGAGACGTTCGCTAAGATCCCCACTAACTTTCAGGCTGTCCATAGCGGTACTCGACTCTCGTGAATACTACTATAGTCATTACGTTTTGGATCTTAATTAATTTTACTCCAAGGAGTGATTCTGAATTCTGAATAAAATAAGGGTACATAATTCTTGCTGGTTTTATTAATAAAGTTTTGACTTATACAATTGTCTACATTGTTATGTCTTATAACTCTTACTTTTGGATGTTTTCGACGTTATTTCAATTTGAGAATATTCTGAAATCATGTAGAAATTAATTATACAAAATTACACAATTCTGTCATCGTTGCACTCATATTTTTTTTATAAATGGAATAAAAATTCTCTCTTTCGACGTGAGAATTCAAGATATAATAACTTTTTTATTAAACTCGCAAAATTACTAAACATTTATACAATGCTCTATAAATATAATATCTAATAACTGTTAAAATTTCGATGCTCTGGCTATATGTACAATCTTACTGCACTCTTATTTATGCTAACATCATCTTCAAGCAATCGTAGAAAAATTTATCAGATTTACTCTCCAAGTCAGATCACAGACAAAATATCAAAAAGCTCCTTTCATAAACTATAATAACTCTAAACAGAAATGCACGAAACTATTATTATATATAAATTATATATAAATTTATCAGATTTACTCTCCAAGTCAGAACACAGACAAAATATTAAAAAGCTCTATTCATAAACTCTAATATCTCTAAACAGAAATGCACGAAACTATTATTATCATCATCGTTTCGTTCGATCTGAAAAAGTCTCGAATTTATTATTGAATAAAATAACATTCTATAAAAGCGTGCATAAACTCTGGCGAGATATCGAGATTCGCTTAAAAGCCGGCTGTGGGAGTCGAGAGTCGAGGGATATCGCTCGTAAACCCGCGAGTGGATTGGACACGGTTTGGGAACCGCTGGCCTCACTTCGGGTTCGAGTGCACTTATCGAAGAGCACGAACCATTCAAGGTCAAGCCTTTTCCTCGCCCACCAACTCCATTGTTCCCCTCGGCGAATATATTCGGATAAATTCGATCACTGCACTCTGTTCCAGATTATTATATCACTCCTCGGACAACGCGTGGCCGTTCCAAACGTTCGTTTCCTGTTTCCCATTTATCTCATCTTGGCTCTATGCTCTTCGTTCTTCAGGGTCCATTTTTTTTGGTTTGCAGGTTTTTAGGATTTTATAATTAATAATAATGATAAATAATAAATAATAAATAATGAATAATAAATAAACAAATAATAAATAATAAATAATACATAATAAATAATAAATAATAAATAATAAATAATAAATAATAAATAATAAATAATAATAATTACAAAATTTCTAACTTCTAAGCATTTTATATATAGATTAATTTATGAGCTTTTAATATCTGTTTAATTATTAATGCTCAATTTTTAAAAACAACGTTTGAGATAAAAAGAGATTGATTAAAGGAGTTGTCGAGGCTTCCGGTTCCAGGGGACGTTTCGAAGGCGGGTCACCGTCCTTCGAGGCCGATTCAAAGTCACGAAATTACGATATACGCTCACGGTCGACGAGTTCTCAATCACTTAGGCGTGTAGCCCCGAAAATAAAAATACTGTTATGAAACATCAATGGCATGAGAGCCTGATTTTAAAAAAGCAGCTGGTTCCCCTTGTCCGCTGCATTAACCATCTTTTCACCAACAGCTGCTCTTTTTACGTATTTTCACTAGTAAAACAAATTGTAATTTGTAATTGAAATTTGGTTTGGCATCGAAAAAGTTCCATTTTCCCTTTTATTTCTCGTTTGAACAAAAGCGGTGGGCAAGAGTTAAACGGCTTAGCAACCCTGAACGAGCCCGAAGGACTCCGCGGCCGAAGGACAAGCAAGAATGCATTCCTTCTGTATTTTTACCACCGGCCGAGCATACTTGCAGCGAGTGTTCCGTGTCGTGGATCGCATGACCCACGAGAAATCCCGCTGAAAAACTCGAGACACGCGTCTAACGTTCAAACGTTTAGGAATGAATGAATGCCACGTACTTAGTTCCTGCACTCACGATTTTCCCTCTGAGTCATTTAATATTTCAGCATTTATTTAATATTTCAAAATTTTATTACTTATTTTATTATTTGTTTTAACGTTTGAGGATTTTTATGATTTACGTATAATTTTGAGGTGCGTTAGATTAGAATAATGACAGGAGGAAACTGTTTTGTCAGACTCTTACGTTGATTTCGTTGGGAAACGTCTGCGTCTCGAGTGTCACAATCGACCAGAACGATTTTCAATTGATGAAACGACGATTGTAAAAACGATTTTGTAACTGCGTGCGGGTGATATTAGAAAGCTGCGGCCCGCTCTCATTTTTTTCATCAGATTTTTTTCTAAACTGGCGCCCTTTCGGTCTTAGGAAACCCAAAGAATTCACGATTTTCTCAACTCCACTTATGCACCAAATTGCATAATTCTCTAATACAAAATACACTTTATATTCTCTTAGAATTAAAATTTATCTGGGAATCAGCATTAGAAATTAGAATTGGAAAATTCTCTACAAAATACATTTGATATTCTCTTAGAATCGATGTACGAATTAGCATTAGAAATTAGAAGAGGCAATAGTGAACGATTGGATTAAGCGATCGGTAATTGTTATAGCCTGGAATTGCAGGATGAATCGGCGGCCGGGGCGTTCGAACATTTTATGAGTCGGATAAAAAACGTGAGTACAATCGGTAGAACTGACAATCATGTATGAAATTATTCAAGTGTGGGCTTAGAGGATGGGATTCACAATTGCAGGTTGAAGGATTCAACGGAATTGCTCAAGTTGTGAAACGGAGACAGTCGAAGGAATGCGAGGCGCTTGCATAAAGTGTAATTGACACGAATTCAGGAATCATCGATTATTATAGTAACTGATAACGAAATTATAATATAATAATTAATAAAAATACGTCAAATAATAATATAATTTAAACCAGTATTTATGAAATTATTATTATTTTTTAATCATGTTTCTTATAGGCTCTTGCTATAAAAATAAATTTAGTAAGTCAGGAATCAATTAATTATAAGAGTAATAAATGATTTCCTTGTATCAAATTTTTAGATGAGTTAAGAATTTTTTTACTGTAATTGACAATAATATGAAAAATGCCTGAGATATGTTTAATGAAATACGGGAAGGAGATTCTAGTTTCTGTTAATTAGGAACCTGAGAAATCCCGTGGAAAGTAGGTCAACATCGCGACAGAGGAAGTTACATCTACCGTAATTAATCATTTTCTTCTTAATTAAATAAGGAAATTAAATTATACTAGAATTAAGAAATTATTCTAATCACCTGATTCGTCATTTCTTTTCTTTTCTCCTTCCTTTCGAAATCCACCATATAATTATTACATATTACATAATTATCATAAAAATGAACCCTTTCATAATTATTATATATTACAAAATAATATATTATATATTATATCGTATTCAATATTATAATCAAGTTCTAAGTAATAAATTAATCTCCAATTAAAAATTCACATGCACTTTCCACATGAAATTTTAATAATTCTCTATAAATTGTACAATATATAATTAAATTTCTGGGACCATCGTATATATTTCGTGATTGAAGTTAAACGAAAGGGGATATTATATTGTATATTATATTGTGTTCAATATTATAAGCAAGTTCTAAATAATAAATTAATCTCCAATTAAAAATTCACATGCAATTTTCACATGACATTTTAATAATTCTCTATAAATTATAAAATATATAATTAAATTTCTGGGACCATCGTATATACTTCCTGATTGAAGTTAAACGAAAGGGGACGCGCGGTAGCGGTGCATCCTTCCGGTCTGGGTGAACGGGACCGATGGAAATGCCAAGGTCCTGCCTGATTCAGGAAAAAGGAGGGAGTATCCTTTTCGCAGGCGACGTGGTACGTGGGCTCGGGCCTCTCCTGGCTCCCTCCAGGTCATGTCCCGGCCGTTTAAACGGGCCCCGCCGTCGGGGTCCGGGGGGCGGCGGGCCCCGAGTGCTATAAATGCTACCAACGGCCGTTCTCCAGGAACACAAAACGTCGCGGCACCGGCACGGGTCCCAGCCGGAGCGAAAACGAGAGCGAGTACTGGCCGCCAGCAGCGCTTTTTTTTCTTCAATCGAAAAAAGGGAAAGGAGTGCGTGGCCGAGGACCGGACCGAGATAGAAGGGACCATGTGGCGGCTGGTGAGTTAGCCTGGGCACGGATAAGGTCGGGACAAAGGAAAGTGAAAGGTTAGGGTAGATCGGGGTCGGTACAGGCCCACGCCTCCACGAGATCCGTATCACCATTATGCGATCCTGTTCACTTTCAGTCGGACCATTTTTACGGTTTTACTATATTCTTTTTAAACAGGTGACATTTTGTTGGAGGTCGAATTTGGGCTTCTTTTAGAAGGGCGAGGGATTTTTGAGAAGTTGGAGAATTTCTAGGATGTTGGAGATCTTTTTTTTAACAGGGGACATTTCATTGCATAGGTTGAATTTCGGCTTTTCGTAGAGGGTGGAAGATTTTGGGAAATTGGAGAATTTCTAGGAT
>SMSR01016077.1:99699-201691 GCA_019453355.1 Ceratina japonica | reverse complement strand
TACAACGCGACGGCTCCTTTTGTTTTCAACTATTTCTGGTTTGCAAACCCCGACTTACGAGTATAGATACAATCGATCTCTTCTGGTACTGATCGGCTGTCTCGATGGTTTCGCGCGCGAATCTTTCTGGCTTGTTACTGACGTTCCAATGACTCGGGATTATAAACGAGTCACGATGATTAGAACAAATTTCCAATTCGTTCATTCGACACGTGTGACAATCAAGTAAAATAGGAATTTCGAGAGATTGTATGAGCAATTAAATGGAAACAATGACAAAGCATTGGAATTTTAACAGCTATTAGATATTGTACAAATAAAATGAAGAATCTTAGAAATTTTACAATTAACAAAGTTATTATAGACAGAATTCTGAGATTTGAATTATTATAGAAAATAATTTTGTTCAATTGTTAATATTATTATTATTATTTTCTGTATTAATTAGTATCATTATTATTATAATTTCAATTTTAAAATAATATCAACTTTGAGGACATTATTTAAAATATACAATACAAAATAAGAATTGTAGGACTCTCGTAGACAATCTAAGTTTCAAGCCAGCTAAAATCCTACCAACAAAATATTAGGAAACCACATCAGTGCCATAATCATCTATTAAAATACCAGAAATTATACACTACAAATTTCCTGACTTAAAAAAACACTTGGAACAATTTTATCAACATTTCTCTGTAAATACCATTTTTCCTAATTCTTTTTTAATACTTCTTCTTCGTTCTAATACCTTTTTATCACACTAGCTTCAGCAGAGATGTTAAGGCTACAACCTTCGAACAGATCGTAACTCGCTGGAGGGCAGGCAACAATGTCTGAAGAGATCGACGAGTCCGCGAATGCGTTTTCACAACTCTGCGAGAGAATTAATTGACAGGAATCATTTCCCTCGGTTTTAAAATTGATACCACGCTGACGACTTTAATTGATTAGGAGATCGCCGGAAGACGATCAATCTCCGGATCCGTCTTCGGGCTTCGATCGCGGATATTTCGCGGCGATGATTAATACCGATGCCGCTGTAATGTTGATGATTTGGAGCTAGCCAATGGTGCGTAAACGTGTACGTGCGTCGTCGTCGCGATACGATACACTTGGGAACACGGAGCGGCGTTAACTTTCTCTAATAAATCCACGGCAACGACATACATCGGGTAAACATCGTTGCACGGAAGACAACTATTGCGAAGCGATAAGGAGAAGGGAGTAAGAAAAACTGATGGATGTGATTAATTGCCCTGTATGGCGTAATGATGTTTCCAGGGTTTCCTGGGAGCTTAAGCTTACTCCTCGCGATAACGATTAATCTGGGATTGCTGCTCCGGGTTGACAGAGTGTCTGTACCTCTCCCGATTGCTAATTCCGCGATGGTTTATTAAGATACATCAGGTAACTCTCGCGACGTCGATACAAAGTTGGAAGGCTGATTAATCGACCGGTATTAGTTTCAAGATTGATTAATAAGAAGACCGAGAGGAGTGACGGTGCAACGAGAACCGAATTAGAACCGAGGGGGCTCCTTCTTGTTCGGGTACCGAGACGTGAAAATGCGCTTATACATATACATATATGTATACGTCCGTCGCGTCGTGTAAAGACGAATCGCGTGCACGCGACCAGCTAAGCGACTTGTTCTCGCGGTTGTTAAGATTCATAAAGCGGAGTGTGCGTTACACGCGACCCGGTAGCCCTCATTAGGGCCCTAATTACGCGCGATTAACTCGGCTATTAACCGCCGAATACATTACAAGCGAGCCGGCCCATCGAATCGCGAGTATAAAGAGGAAAAAAGACGTGTGTTTCGAGCGCAGAGACACTAACGATCGGCTTTTTATCAACAGATGTAATTACGATTTTTTAATAGAACGTTTGACCTGGCGATCGACGTTTGGAGAATTTTCACACGTAATCCGCGCGTACGAGGGGAGGACGGGGACACAAAAGAGCGAAAGCCTGTTCCGAGCAACATGGCGTCGGCCAATGCTCCTCCATTCTCCCGACTTAATTCACAATCACACACACCCCGCTTCTTATTCCCCGTTTCCAGGGCCCTCTCCCTTTTTTGGACCCGCGTTACGCCCATGGAATACGTAACACGCTCGCGATACCCACGTACGTACGCACGTATAACACATCTGGAGCCGTGGAACACGCATCGGCGCGGCGGCGTCGTCGCGCGCGGACGCACATCCAACGCCGGATCATAAACACGCAACGACGGGACTCGCCACCCCTCCCGAGATCGGTTATTAGCATATCAAACCCCTCGTTACCCGAGGCTGCCCTTACTTCTGCCGAGCCACTCGCGCCATTAAACGGGGAATAAAAGTCAATGGATCGTTCGGAACTGGCCGCGCGAGGGACACGCCAGACAGTTGTCGAGACAGTTTGCGAATTATGGGCTGCAGCAGGCGCGGATTATCAGAAACCACTGGTGCAACATCAATTTTATTGGCCTGTCCGCGAAGTTCGTGTCGATTTTTATACAGAGAAAGACAGGACCATTTAATTTTTATTTACATTTACTGATTCCGTTCCACCTTTCATGTAATTTTAAAAGTCTATCGTTGAAATTATTGCAAAGTATATGTTTGTCCTATTAAATTTTATGTATTCCTTGGAGAATTAAGAGAACATTAGTTCTAATGTTTAGTTTAAGATACATTGCAGGTCGCTTTGATCCTTATTTTATTAAGGACAATCATTCCTTTGGAACAAAACAGCTATAAATCCCGATCGCAGTAATTATAATTTTTGTTGCTTCACCATGGAACAACTACTTCATTAAATATCAACGTAATCTCATTAATTAATTTTTTCTAAAGACGCCTGAAAATTTTTTAGGTCACTTTTTAGAATGTATAGACATGTAATTTGTTTTTTATCATTCTGACACTCAAAAGATTGATCTCAGACCTATACTAATGCTAGCTACCAAAAATTGGCACAAATTTAATCAATCTAAAGAGACATGGAAATATGAAAATCCAAAATAGACATCCATAAATCTATAAAAATAAAGTATATGGGAAAATATATAATAAGAACTTTCTCTTTTCAGATATACACACGTATTTCCACGAAGAACCGAAGTCGAAGAGTAATTCGAGAGGTACTGATTTTTATCTGAGACTCGAAATGCATATTAACAAGATCGGAGAACGTAGAATTCCCCAAAGGGTCAATTACGGCAAGAATCGGTATTAACGAACAAATAAAACTGTACCGCGAGCGTACGTACGTACGTACGTACAGGTTTAGATAGGGTGCGTGAGATAGCCATGGAATTTTGTCTACGTTCCCGATAATTGAATAGCGGTTCTCGTTAAACGCGGTAATTTGATGCCGACTGAACCCTTGCACATCCTACCGCATTGTAATTACCGTTCTAATTGTCGAGTAATTAGCCACGAACACGATCGTGTGCCGAACGGATGCTATCTACCGACGTGACTTTTGCAAACCGTTTTTACGGAAATATAATTGTTCTCCTGCCGAGATCCTCATTAACCCTTTTCATTACTGATTGCGAGCCTCGCTCCGTTAAATTCACTTCGACAACCAACGAATTTCACAACCGCGTATATTAATAAATAAATAAATGAATGAATAAATAAATAAATAATTAAATTAATGAATAAATGAATGAATGAATAAATAATTAAATGAATGAATATGAGTTAAAGAAACTGGAGATGAGAAATGAGAGAAAATTTGCATTCGACTTTGATTAATACCTGACAGAAATTTTTGGAATTGACGTTTTACCTCGTTTACTGGGTCGAGCTTTTGCCAGGGGAAGAGGATGAATTTTTCTCGAGTAGGTGGAGGACGTTACCTGTGTCTCCGTCAAGGAAAGCGCTTGCGCCAGCTGTTTCCTCTCCGCTCCGACCACGTAGTGATTTTTCTCGAACGCGTGCTCCAGCTTCAGCAACTGGCTGGGGCTGAAGGCCGTCCTTATTCTCTTCGGCTTCCTGAATGGCTGCAGAAGAAAACCTGGTATGTCCGGGCCTAGAAACATCCATAAAAAAAAACATAACTTACTTAAATGTCGACTAAAGTACTATAAAATTATTTATTATAAAATTGTTTCCAATCTGAACAAGTACAAGGTTTTTTTTTCTTGATAAAGGAAGTCCATTAAATAAGAGAATCGTGTTTGAAAAATGTATGCTAAAACGAGGTGAGACGCGGAATCGATCGGCGACCCTCGCGCCATCCTCGAGGCATTGTTTACAGCCGGCCAAGGCGACCCGAGATCCATCAAGGATGTACGTACACTCGGNGGAATCGATCGGTGACCCTCGTGCCATCCTCGAGGCATTGTTTACAGCCGGCCAAGGCGACCCGAGATCCATNACCATAAAAAAAACATAACTTACTTAAATGTCGACTAAAGTACTAGAAAATTATTTATTATAAAATTGTTTCCAATCCGAACAAGTACAAGGTTTTTTTTCTTGATAAAGGAAGTCCATTAAATAAGAGAATCGTGTTTGAAAAATGTATGCAAAAACGAGGTGAAACGCGGAATCGATCGGTGACCCTCGTGCCATCCTCGAGGCATTGTTTACAGCCGGCCAAGGCGACCCGAGATCCATCAAGGATGTACGTACACTCGGGCAAGCGTGCCCCGCGATAGCAAGAAACGAGCGAGCACGTGGAAAACGCGTCTTATTTAAGCTCGACGCGTGCATACGTGATGTGGCCATTAAAGCAGTCCTCTGCCGACCTTCTGGGACGAGAGAGAGAGAGAGAGAGAGAGAGACGAGCACCGTCCGTGTGCCTTAAAGACCCAGTTAACATTTCAACCATTCGCATGGTAATGCGACTTCGCGATCGATCGACTGCCTCGCGGACTGTGAATTCCTCCCCCCTCTTGAACCTCTAATTGGCCACGTTTTAATTACGACCGAAATCAGATGCGAGCGTCGAAAATCCGATGAGTATCTCGTGCGTGCACGCGGAATCGTGCGTTATAATTAAAAAATATGAATTTCTAACAATTACGGAGCGTCCATTTGTTCGAAGGTTTCAAGGATCGGCCGAGGAGACGATGAAAAATGTGACCGGTATACTTAAGACCGCTATTACCAGCTCGTTAATTATTCCCCGCCGTTAAGAGGCAGCGGCGGCGATCACGAAACCCAGGCCAGTCGCATAAAACGGTGTCGATTAATACGAAACCACGCGAATCGCCGTGTTCGGTAATCTATTAATAATTGCGGTTATTATTCGATAACATCTGACGGATCATTAACGTCGTTATTGCGTGAAAAGTTGCCAGGCAAATGAATAGAAGCGTTAATGTCGCCGCGTCGCGCCTAATTCCCCCGCGCGCGCCGCGGCGCACGCGTCCGTCAATCGGTGAAAATTAATTCCGCATAAAAGGGAGAATATTAAGTTAACGAACCGCTTCGATTATCTCCCCTTTGATACGCGGACGAAGCCCGTTGAATTATAAAAATCATCGCGGCTATAGTTGACTATATACGTTTGTCAGTTATAAGAAAATTGTATACGTCAGCCGACTTTTGATCTGCACTTCAAAAGCAGCTGTGATCCAATTTTCATGCGACTGCTGCTTGATCGACAACGTAATTTTGCTTCTAAGTAACCGAGAACTTTTCCATGCTACACTCAAACAGTGATTTTAACGGGCGCGAGCCGGACAACTTTTTAATGTCAACGTCCATAAAAGCTTTTCAGGGCTCGATATTAGAGGAAACAAAAACGTTTGCGCAACGGTTCAGTTCCTCCGTTGATCGCGGCTCCGAAGCGTGGTTAGATCCAGCAGCGAGGCCGCGCGGCGTGCATCGCATTTGCATCGGTGCCGTTTACGGCCGCGTTAGGGGAACAATTAAAAACGCATTAGCGGCCGGGGTCGACGGCTTAGAAACGTGAACGTTTCGCGTGTACCCCCGGTGAGAGCGACGCGGTCGCGGGGCAGCACGCCGGGGAAAAGGAGCACCGGGACCGGGAATCGGCGGGAATATAATTTGATACGTTCCGCGATTTGGTCTTATTTTTGAGTAATTTCGAGTAGCTCTGGGCGGCTCAGCTGCGCGCAGCCCGAGCTTCCCGTAATTACAGCCCGTCTAGTCCCTTTCGCTTTAGCCCTCGTCCTGCGCAGCCAGGCTCCTCGTCCTTCTATGACTCCGCGCTGCCATGACCAGAACCAGATCCAACGCGGGGCCAACTACGGACGCCCGTGGGCGACGTCTAGGAAGCGCCTAGAGTCTGCGGAGGATTCGCTAACGACGCTACGCGAGAGAGCCGCCTGCAACTCGCCAGACATTTTTTACTGAATTAAGAGTCGACTGGAATGAAATGAGAGAGATGTTGCTCGTAAGAAAGATGTTCATGCAGAGGAGTCAATGCCGGACTCAAGAATTCAGAGATATGAGCCATAACGGTCTAAGTCACTTTTCGACCGACTTCTGACTTGCGTTTTCTCCTAATGCTAATGTGTTCCTAGAAAACGTAAGTCCTAATCTTCTATGCTATCTGATTCTTACTACAAATACTGTGTATTAATAATAAACAAATTCGTTTTGTTTTTAATAGAAAATAATTTGTATACATGTATTTGCAGATGTTTTTTAAGCCTTGTCGTTATTCCAAATGCTAATGTGTTCCTAGAAAACGTAAGTCTTAACTCATCTTCTGTACAACCTGATTTTCTTACTATAAATCCTGCGTGTTGATAATAAAATTCGTTTTTTTTTTAATACAGACAAATTCTTATACATGTATATTTGCAGATGTTTTTGATGCCTTATCTTGACTAATATAGCAACGCAAGAACTACCTCAAACAGTACAGTGAAACACCTTAGACTAGTTAATCCAGGTAAAACCACGAAGAGGTGAATTTTCATTTCGCAGGGGAATAAAATCGGCGCGGGTGAAATCGTCGGACACTCGGGGGATAATCACGTCACGGTGAACCATTAACGTCACCCGGTCTCGTTCCCGAGGATATACATCGAACCGGGTATCCCGGGTGAATTACGCAGTCGGCTAAACAATTAAGAAGCGGCAATTACGGAATTAAGTATGCAAATCAGCCGTCGTATATTACCGGCCGGCTTCGTAATTATGTAAATTCGCGGCGAACAATCGCGACCAGCGCGAGTATACTGAATACGGGGGACACGCGAAAATAAAGAATAAAAAAGGGGGGAGAGGGCGGTGGGGAACCGGCCGCGGTATCGGTTTAACTTATTCTCCGCCAGCAACCTATTGAAACGTTTAAACGCGTGTAACGCGCGACCGGCGAAATTACCATTTCAATCGGGCGGCTCGCAGTTACGATTAATCGCACGTAACGCTGCGCCGCACGGTGTTCTTTGCCGAGGAAATCGGTTCTTTTCCGTTTCGCGGGGACACGTACGGTAGAGCACGGCGCGGCTCGGACACGGCTCATTAAATTATGCTAAATTACATTTTATACACGGCTCGTAGTGTTAATTTTAACTCGGCGCTTGTACCTCGATTATATTCGTTATTAACGCGCGACACCTTTGTCCGGCTGTGTTCCCGATTGACAACCATTCACAGGAACTGGTAAACGAATCAGAGGCTTGTCGCTGGACGCGCGGCGAATTATTAATCAAGATTAAATATCAATAATAGTCAGAGGCGGACGCGGGGGAAACCGCGGGCCCTCTCCGTTATTTATCGAACCGAGCGTTCATTAAATTTTCCGCGGATGGGAAGCGACGGCGGCGCTTCCACTCTTTTTGCAATCCGCGGATTAACGTTAACGATACCACCGAAACCGGTTGCGATTGCGACCCCGCACGAACGCAACAAATGACGGAGCCCGGGTAATGAGCGATTACTATTTAATTACACGATCGGCCGGCCGCTCGACACCGTCGCTCGTCCACCGATACCGGATACCGGCGACGATTTTTCAACGTGCACGGAATCGAAGATGTCCACGCATTTGCATACGCGCGGACGGACGACGGCGGACGTAACGCTCGCCTCTAATTGCTGCTTAACCAATTAGCGACTCATTCACGCGACGATATTACTCGGTTTTCTCATCGATTACACAAATCCCGAATAAAACGTATGAAATCGGTAAGTATTTATAATTGATCTTGCGAATTCATTTACTTTTGTAATTGTGATTTTTAGAATTGATCTTCACTTGAATAATCTCAAGTAAAAATTGATGTGAAAATTGATATGAAAGAAAGGAATTTTGTTGGAAATTCACCCTGATTAGCTAAATCTGTTTGCACTGTAGATTNCCTCATCGATTACAGAAATCCCGAATAAAACGTACGAAGTCGGTAAGTATTTATAATTGATTTTGCAAATTCATTTACTTTTGTAATTGTGATTTTTAGAATTGATCTTCACTTGAATAATGTCAAGTAAAAATTGGTGTGAAAATTGATATGAAAGAAAGGAATTTTTTGTTGGAAATTCACCCTGATTAGCTAAATCTGTTTGCACTGTAGATTAGTAAATGACATTAATTTGTATCGATGTAAATGCTTGATTTACAACGTAGATGCATGTAAATTTACGTCAATGAAATAGAGGTTGAAAATTCTTGCCTACTAATTAGATCTATTTGTATTATAAATCAGTAGATAAGATTAGCTTACACTGATGTAGAGACTTGGAAAATACGTCATTGTTAGAAATATAACAGGACTCTAGCTTCCACGTGAATAGCCTGAAGTGTTTTAAAAAAAAAAACGGAGTTAATCGATTCTGTGCGATAGGTCAGAAATAAAATGTTTACGACAGTTCTAATTCTATCATTTTGCACACCCACGTCATTTTATTTGTATTACTAGATATTTCCTGCGAAAAAGTGATACGAGCTTATCCGAGGCTGTCCAAGTATTTTGCACATCATTGTGCCATTGTGTTCGATTGCACTGTGACTAAGTAATTTACTCTGTACCGAGAAGTAAAATAAATGATTCTCCGACTTGAAAGGTGTCACTTCGTTTCGGCCTGATAATACAACAGTAGTGACACTCGCGTGATCAAACAATGCTATCGGTTCGAGCCGGAAAAAGAGAGCAGCGCGATCGATCGCGAGAGAATCGGATCATCGAATTGTTCAATTTGCACCAGGAAATCTCGGTCGTCGATCAGCCGTGACGACTCTGTTCAATGAAGACGTCAATCCGATCACAAAAGGACGAACGAGCGAGGAAAAAATTGACTCGTTCCCGAGCGGAAGACTTTTTTTCGATATGGCGCGGACCTGAAATCTGTTTGGGTCCGTCGAAAAAAGGGAGGAACAGCCGTGAAATCGAGATTCGTAAAAAAAGGATGACGGCGATGCTACTGAGTGTTATTGTTACCGGCGGGCGCCCCGCGGTGTCAACGTCACGAGGGTAAACGTCGTTTTAATAATGTTGATTAACGGAGCATTGTACCCTCTCGGCGCGCACGAGGCTTCCATCGCGACGAATGGGAGTTGGCACTCGCGTCACTGGATCGCTTTCTATGCGAGCGACTTTCGCTAGAGCCGCTCTTCAATTTTAATTCACTCGTTTCCTGCCGACTGGACGATCTCCTCGTGAATAAGAAAATAATTCTAGCTGACATAATTTTCTATGCATTTTCACTAAGGTTTTATGAACTCTCGCAGAAAAACAATGACAAAATTTTAGAAATTTTACGAGTCTAGTAAAAAAGTTGTTACATCTGGAATTCTTATGTCGAATGATGACAGAATTTTGTAATTTTTGTATAATTCTTAATGCACGATTTAAGAATATTTTAATGTTGAAATAATTTCGAGGATATTTTAAGATGTACAATAAAAAATGTGCAAAAATGAGAATTATAAGACGTAGACAATATAGACAATTGCAAGTCATGTACAGTCCAATAAAAAAATTGCCAAAACTATATATTAGAATATTAAAAATTACGCATTAGAAATTCCTTATGACGGAGAAAAACTAATAATTACTCCTCTGTAATTATAATTTTTTTTAATAAAAAAGCTTCAAATATTGAACACAACTTCTTATTACACGTCTCAAACTTTTGGTAGAAATCATCTCAACCTTGATCAGACAGAATACTTGGAAGAGAACTCGTGAATAGCAATTTCCATAATTCTGATCATTACCGATTTGTTTACCACATAATCGTTATTCCCGGTGCCTAATCCTTTTACCGTTCGCCCGTTCTTTCGTTCATTCTCAATTTTCCAAGAAATTTCTTCGCGCCGCGACGTCGTAAAATTTGCATTTGCAAGCCCGGAACCGGTCGGCCGGAGGTTCAAACGTTTCAACAAAACGCGCCGGAATCGTGCCGTTCCGCGAGTTACATGTTTCACTTAACAAAAGGGTAATTACTCAGAACGGGCTAATGGTAATTGCTCGTGACTTAACTGCAAAGGCAATTCCCTTTCGTAATATCAATTCCCCGTAAACAATGTCGACGCCGCGACCGACTCGGCTCGACTCGGCTCGGACCGGCCGACCGACCGACCGCCGGGGATTCATTTCGCTATCACGTCCATTCCATTTGCGCAACCGTGTATTAGAGGTAATTAGTATTGCAACTGTTCGTCCGCCGTTGGCAGACGTCATTAAAAAATCGCTTCGTGCCAGCTCATGCGACGAGCGGCCGAAGAATAGATTTGCCTACCTCCCGTTTAACAGTTTCCTACGATTGCCACTTCGCCTAATCGGACGATACCTATATGTACATGTGTATATACCCGTTCCCTGAAACACTGCCGATTGAAGACTCAATTTTTTCCTCGTCCTCCCCGCATAATGAGGTTTAATTATAGCGGAATAGCGTGTCCGAGGCGGAGGCGAGATCTGCGTGCGCGAGATGGAAAGATAGAGTAGATACGATAGGTGGTTTTCTAAGTGAGTGCTTCGTTCATTTATTCCATTAACAAACCCATTTTTCTTGCTCAATTACAAAAGAATTGACTATGCAATTATTCCGTTGAAATGAATTATCTTTCGTAGTAAACTCTCGAAATGTGTAAACAGAATTTCGTTTCCTCGACAGACAGGGCCCAATTAGAAGTAATATAATGCTAGACCCGAAATCTATTATAGATAGGGTAGAGCTTTTTCTTATCTAAATATTCTGTTATCGCCGCGTTACTTCTTCTTTGATTACAGCCCGCTACTGTAGGACTGAACCGTGGTTTATACAGTCCGGCGGAGATTCGACAATGTCGCCGGTTTTTATAGCGTCGTAACATTACGCGAGTTGGCTGGACGTTGGACGCGCGGAATCTAAAGTGCGCGAGCCGATCGAGGAAGTCGCCGGCTATAAAACAGTGATTACATTAGCGAGGAGTTACAGTATCTAAGTATCGACAGTTACGAGCAAAAAAATCAGAACGCACCTTCGAATGTCATTCGCAACGGGACACGGACGGTGGAAAAAACGAAAAGATTCATAAAATAGGAAAATATAATTTAATCGATCGCCTCTATAATTATGCACAGGACGTGGTGCATGACGCGGAGTCAATATCGTCAGGCATACTATTAATGTTCTTTTTAATAACTACCCGCCTCTGATTAGCGCAAAAAATCTATTTACAATCGGCGATAAGCATCGGGAATATAAATTTATATTAATTTTCAAGAATTATGGGCAATGAGAATAGAACTGGACGAGCGCACGGTGCGCGTAGATCGTGTTTAGAGTCGGGAGAGGAAAACAAAAAGAAGTCCTCTCNCGGGCAGTGAGAATAGAACTGGACGAGCGCACGGTGTGCGTAGATCGTGTTTAGAGTCGGGAGAGGAAAACAAAAAGAAGTCCTCTCTGTTGGCACTATTATGAGCCACGAAGAGTGGCGAGGTCGCGCCGGAATAGATTACAGAGAACGGCTCGAGAATTCCTTATCGAAACGGTTTCACGACCTTCTCTCCTCCCCCTCTTTTCTCTTCCTCTCTCGGTCCCCCGTCTTTATTTTACGACACACGCGCGCGCGGAAGACCGGATGCCAGGGTGAAGGATTCACCGCGGTAATTACCGATACCAGCTAATTGCTAGATAAACGATACTACTCGAGAGCCGACGACGACTAATCAAACCGCTAGGAACATTTCTTCCAGACGATCTTCATGGCCACCGCGTCTTCAATTATCCGCCAAACGATCCGGTTTGCCGTTCACGAATTTACGATTGCGAGGAAACCGAAGTCGATCGGAGATTCTCGAGGAAAAAGAAAGGAGAATTCCGAGAAATCGTGTGCAACTTTGTAGGTAATGCTCGGTGTTTGCGGCGAGCTATTAGATAAGTGGTTCGGATCTCTCGTTTGACTCTGGAGTCACGGTGGAAATGGTAGCCTAGCCGGCCGCGGCTCAAGTACCTTGAGAAATAACAGTAATCGAATGGTAACGCGAGTACTCGTCGTCCCGTTCCGAGGTACACACCGCCCGGAGTAATGCGCGCTGATGAGACAAAATTGACCAAAAAGCGAGCGGGCAGCCCTCCTAACGCACGGCATCCGAGCCACTTCATCATCGTATCATTGACTGAGACGTCGCCCAGGGCGGGCCGCGTTCTCAATAAGTGTCTGAATCCTGATCGTTTTACCCGCGCAGACCACCACTTCAAATTGCCGATCCTAAGTTTCGTTTGCATTATGCATAGCACAGACCTTGCGAGAAAGGACTCTCTCCTTTTCTATGTATTTACTTTGCGGTATCAGAAGAATTTTATGACTCATTATGTGATCTCATAATCTAGCTACTTCCCAGGATGCTTAATTGCCACTGCGAAACCGAGCTACGTATCGCCATAAAAAATGAATTTCTGAAAGCAACAAATTTAAAGATTGGTCAGATGTGATTAAAGAAATAATGTCTGTTCCCATAATTGGATCATACCACCGATAAAAAGAGAAGAGAAGAACTTTTTAAGTAATAACACAGCTGAGACTCGAGATGTCAAATTATATTGGTTCCAGAATAAAAAAAAGAGAAGTCGCTGATTGCACGCGAGGGGAGGAGCGGAGCGAAGAACGTTTTGGAGAAGCTGAAGTGTGGTTATCGTGGCGGCCTTCTCGCGCGAGGTTTGCATGTTCATTAGGGAATGCGTAATTGCTACCTGATGGAAGACGCTTGAGATTTCCACGGCGAACGACGAGGACGCGAAGCCACTTGCTCGATGCTTAATTGACCAGCTTTTCGGATTTAATTATTTTCTTCTCGCTCGCATATACGATTTCGATACAGTTATTTGAAGTCGTGGGGGAAAAAACGAGCAAGACCGTGTAATAAATTTCGAATTAAATATACATTAACGTGATCCCGGTTTTTACCGCGGGCAAAGGAGTAACAAGAGAACAGTGTGTATTCCTGTATTCATCACTCTTAACGAAGTCTATAATATCCGGGCTGATATTACGCGAACACGTTTCGCATCTTGTAAATCGCCTCGCATATAAACGTCGACGCGTGTCCATAAAACGTCGAATGCGGTTTTCTGCTTGACGCGCGTCCGTTTCCAACCGATCGTCCCTCGGGCTGCGATCGAAAATCGACCAAGCCGACGCACACCACAATAACTAAATTATTACCACTCGTTTCGGCCTCATCTTCGCGTGTACGCAGAAACGTTTGCATCCGGTCGGTGATTTAATCGGCAACAAACGGACATTCGCGAAAAAATGCCTATTTCTAAACAGACTCGCGCCGGGATACATGATTTACGATCGGCTCGCGATCGCGGATAATGTTAAACGGCGGCAACGAGGCGAGAAAAGTGGCTAAGCATAAAATTCTCGCACTCCGAGATCCCGACGACTCTGTTTCTCGCTTCGCGACTCACGAACAATCCTGACGGCAGTTGTTACCGCTACCTGCGCCCGTACGCTCGCTAATTAGATTCGAGTTACACACTGTTGTTAATCGATAGGAGATAAATGATCGGACTGTCGTGTAAAACTTGTCTAATGAAGGCGTACGCGCAATAAAACTACAAAGACGAATCATCAATTTTGTTGGAACGCCTATTAAAAAGTCCCTTGAATCTTAGATTTATATGGGAAATAAAATATCGAATGACACTTGGACGTGGCTTTCACTTATGAATTAAATAGATCCACTTTGCTTCCGATATTTTCTACGCTTTTCCAATCGAAATTCAATGCACTTTTATAAATGAAACTTTTATAAAAGAAGGTCTATTAAGGTACTAAGGTCTACTTATTATATTTTAACGAATACTATGCTATAAGTATAATTCGGAGACAGAAGCATTAAATAATAATCAAGTTATTATTCGGATGAAATGAATCCAACCCCAAGTACCGCGAACCCTCCCGACCCTAAGGCTTTCGCGCAAATGGGGAAACCGTTTTCTTCCGCACGGTTATTATTCATAGTCGAATAGGCTATATCGCATGAAATCTTCGAGGTGACAGTGCATAACAAACGGTATATAAGTTAATGACTGCGAGCGGAATCACGCGAGCAGCGAAGAAGGGTTCAATGACTAAAATCCATCATTGTTCGCGCGGGCGTAAACGATGAATCGCGGCGTGTACGTGACCCTATCTCGGTGTTACGATACACCGCTCGCATTATCGTGGAATAATTCATAATTGGCCCGGTTTATCGTTATCGGGAGTGAATCAATTACGCGGACCCGCTTGTTTTGCCTCCTCGCTCGCAACCGCGATAACGGCGGTTCGCGGCCGGTGGACACAACAACGTTACAAAATCTCCGTTACGAAATCTTTGCGCAACCCCTTCGTCGCAGGGAAACCGAGCGCGCGCGGGAGGAGAGGAGGAGAGCGGTTACGCGCGTAATTTACCAATTCCCTCTCTCGTAAACTCGTAATCATCGCGTTCCTCGTTTGCCCCCTCGGTCCCGATGCACAGCCTGTTTAGATCGCGACCAAATCGATAAATCGAGGAACCGGTCGACCATGGAAAAAATCGACCATGTCACGGCTGGGATTTATTAACTTCGTGCAGGACGAGATGACTCGATTATGATTACAGTTTGCAATACAAAATTTTTTTAGCAATAGTCCTTATGCGATTTTTATTGAGTTTGTTCAAGATAAAAAGATATTTAAGACACCATGTATTATCAAACGTGTGTAGATAGTCCTGCTGTTATGGCACGACACAATCATTGTTTATCTGTTTCTCTGTACACATCGTTACAGTGTACTAGCAATTCTATTATTGTGTTAAGTACGAATTTCAGTTTCAGTTTTCGAGTAAAATTCGTTTCAGCTTCCTATAATGTAAATCTATATGCACGTGTAAATACACGTAGCTGATAGAGACGTTTTATTTTTTCTTTCTGAGCGAGAAATTTCGTTTCTAATCAACACATAGCTTTCCACACTGATACGAGTATTTTACACATATTTTTGTATTTGTATGAAGATCCTGAAGATTTACTGACATTTTTTATAAGGACACCATGTGCAGATTCAATACCTAATTTTTTCTAAAAATCATTTCTACAAAAACCTATCTTTCTGAAACATTACGTGATAGAACATTCGTTCTTCCGTATGAGGAACTCTGTGTTTGAGAATCCTACTGATTGCAAAAGATGAAAAATGTTTTCTCGGTTGTTATACACCCTTAAACAACGAATCACGCAACGAGTAATAAAACGTTATTGTCTCGAGAAATAGAAAACACTATTAAAAAGATCCATAAAGTTCATCAACTTTTCCCAATTATGAAACGCGATAATTATGGGGACTAGCGATTGGAAACGTTGCCGACACCTCGTATTAGCACACGGTTAAAAGATGTTACAACAAGTAACGTCGTCGTATTAAAGTGAAAACGTCGGTAATTACGTTCGTATAATAAAATTTACGTCCGATTGGAATAATCGCGGACCGATACGGCTCGTAACGCGTAACCCCCGCGGAATTCGTGGAGAGAAAACCGCAGAAAATCGCGAAATCGGAGAAAGCGGGATTGAATCGTTGTCAGGGCCCGGGAATCGTGAGAATTTTCGTGGCGGAGATCGCGTGCACTCCTCTCGCCGCGGATATAGACAGCCGGCAGACTGACAACCGTCTGAGCCATGCAAATGAATTCCGTTTTTTTCTCTCCACCTTTACAGGCGAAAAAACTGATTCTCGTATCTCGTTTACACACGATCGTTCCGCGAGGTATCGTGATTTAGAAATCGTCCGGGATCCGCGGCGAGCGGAGCCGAGCGAGCGAGCTCCTTCCCACCGAGCTATTAGCGAGCGCTGAATAACAACGAGCAAGCGTTACTGTCACTCGATGAATCGATAATTTTTTTATGAGAAATGTGATATCATAAATAATGTACACTGGTACCATGAGTAATTGCGAATTGATGAACTATGGAATAAGCAAGTAGAAACGTTTCAACGATAAATTGCTTTTAAATCTCTGATAACTTTTTTCTTACGACTACCGACGATATCGTAAATGAAACACTCTTGTATCGTACGCTCGTAGTAAATTGTACGTTGATATATACCATAGAGTAAAATGTACCGACGATGAATCACTCGCGATTACAATGGAACTATTAATGAGCGTTTCAGGTAAAGTGATCCCAATCTTAAACAAACTATTGATAACACCTACTAATTTTCTTTTACCTACATTGTATTTCATTTCAAAGGATTTTACTCTCACCACACGAAATTCTTTTGCAACATTGTCTTACAATCTCTTATACTAAAAGTGACGAGTCTCTTTTTGTCGAATAATCGTCAGTCAATGACTATAATGATTATTCCTAAGCAACCGGGCGAGCCGAGGTCGAAAAAAAAAATAAAAAAAAAAAAAGATAACATCCCGTACCTCCAGGGAATCTATGAGGGAAGATCCTGCTTGCGTGCCTGGACATCAGCCAAGGGTACAGCGGATAGCTGTCCCTGGGCGGTTGATGAGGATGCGGCGGAGGATGAGGGCCGGTCGGGGCGCCTCCGTGAGGATAAGGCCCATGCGGCGGCCCATGAGGCGACGCGCCGTGGTGCGCCTGGAGGGCCACGGCTGCGAGGTTCGCCACTTGGAAATGTTGCGCCGCGGCCAAATTCGCTGCCAGAGCTAGCTGCTGCGTGTGATACTCGTTCTGGCCGGTCTGTGGTCCGGCGGGCCCGTGCCCGGGCAGCCCGTAAAGAGACTTCAATTGCTCGGCGGCGACCGCGGCCGCAGACGCGGCGCCGGGCGGCGCGAGATAATTCGGACTGGGCCTGACGACTCCTGGCGGCGGTTGGGGATGGGCCCCGACAGGAGAGTCGCCGTGGGGTATCCTGTGAGGAGGACTGGGACTATTGTTAGGCGTGGAACCACCGCTGTGACTGTGGACGGTCGTCCTGCTGAAGTCGAGGTGCGTCGCGGCGGTCATATGATGCAAATGATGTCCGTGGTGGTTGGGGTGATGGTGGTGGTGGGTGCCGGGGTGCGACGGCGGCCTCCGGGAGTTCGGGTACGACTCGACCGAGGAACTCCGCGACACCGGCCGGTCCGAGCCCTCCGAGTGGGCCCCGGGCGATCTCGCGGTGACCCGGCGACTCCGCGGGGACGAGGAACCCTCGACCACGTCCATCGGACTTCCATCCCGGTCGATCTCGACGCGGTCCAGCCTGTCCAGACGGTCCTCGCGGCCCTGGCCGCCGCCGCCGACGATCGAGTCGATGCTGAAGCCGATCTTCGGCTTCGAGGGCACCGGAACAATTGGCGTCGGCGCGAGCGGCATCATCGTACGATTATCGTACGGCTGGCTGATGGACTGGCCGCTTGTGGAACTCGCGCGGGCTCGGGATACCTCGCCGGAGTCAGGTACGCCGCATGCCTGCAGCCGCCTGGGCGCCAGGTCCCTCGGTAGAACGCTCGTCCGACAGACGTCCACCCACGGGCTACCCCTCGAGAACACTTTGGCCGCAATCGTTTCCAAATCGTCCGATAATATTCCCTCACGATCCTCCTGCCTCTCGGACTCTTCTCGCTCGACACCTTACCGTCCGAACCTTGACAGATACATCGTCCATTCGTTCCGAGGTCTTCGAAACACTTTTCTGTCGTCACGGTCACCACTAACTAACTATCCCTCGTTCATTTTACGTGAACCGTCGCAATGTCACCGTAGGAATCACCCAGTTCACGATGATCCCTCTGCGCGAAGGGTGTCACCACTGTAAACCTCGACGATTCGCAAGCACGAAGCGTTTAGCTCACACGGCCGACACACACTGCGATATCCAACAACCGGTGCTCTCCATCGAGGTGTAGTCCCGCGGCACCAAAATTTCCTCCGTCCGGCCGGGTTACAACGTGTTTCACGGTCGGCGATGAAAAAAAANTCTCTCGGACTCTTCTCGCTCGACACCTTACCGTCCGAACCTTGACAGATACATCGTCCATTCGTTCCGAGGTCCTCGAAACACTTATCTGTTGTCACGGTCACCACTAACTAACTATCCCTCGTTCATTTTACGTGAATCGTCGCAATGTCACCGTAGGAATCACCCAGTTCACGATGATCCCTCTGCGCGAAGGGTGTCACCACTGTAAACCTCGAGATTCGCAACCACGAAGCGTTTAGCTCACACGGCCGACACACACTGCGATATCCAACAACCGGTGCTCTCCATCGAGGTGTAGTCCCGCGGCACCAAAATTTACTCCGTCCGGCCGGGTTACAACGTGTTTCACGGTCGGCGATGAAAAAAAAACAACGGAAAAACGAGCATACCAACAGGCCCAACAGCTCGCAGTATAAAGCTCGACGCCCAGCCAGCCGCAGCTCTCTGACGGATGTTTCTGGCACGAGAGCTTGCTAGTGTTTGAGCAAATTACAGGCTAAACGGGGCGCTGGTGAACGGTGGTGGGGCCGTCCGGAGCGGCTTTTCATCCCTACCGGCGGCCCGCGAGGCGTCCTGGTGGGGGCGAAAAATCGACCGGTGTCTGGGCGGTACTGTACCGTGCGAGAGGCGACGCGAGGCGGTACACCAGCCTCGACACGATTGGAGGATCGGCCGCGGTAGAAACTCGCTGGTCGGAACCAGAATCGCTCCTCCGATTCCCCGGGCCTGCAGTGGGACCGGTGGGGCCGACGCATTAGTCGCCGATGGGCGTTAAACTCACGTTTTTGTCGTGCGATGAAAATGAGTCGTTTAATTAATACGTCTGAATCCCGCGCCCCCGTAGCCCCTCCGTACCCCGCGTTCCCACCCCTGGCTTCCCCTCTGTCCACCCTTCCTCGCCCGTCGTTGCCTCCTTTCTCCCCGCGAACTGCGCTCCGACCGACGTGCTTTTTTCTATCAATCCGTTTGTCTTCCGCTCCTCTCGGCGAGCCGAAGGAAAATTGTCCTCCCGGCCAAAAAAACGACACGCTTTTCTTCGTCCAAGTAACAGTTGGAGCGTACGCTCCGAGATAAGTATTGATCGCTGATAAGAAGATATATTGAGCGGACTTTCACTGCCCGGTTCCGTTCTTTCCGATCTTGTCTTCAATTAATGTTGAGGACTTTATTGTTGCGCCTCGATTAAGACATCCGGATGCATCAGCCTTATTCGAGTTAATAAGAGGTGTACGACTTCCTTCCCGCATCATATTTCATTCCTACTTTCCCTTCTCGTTTAGACTCCGAGTCTGTTACACTTCGGATGTGACGTATTATAATAATAATCAGTGTTAATTGTCGAAGACAATTCTTGGTATTCATCATCGCACGAAGAAGTGGACAGGATTCTTCAGGTACCTTAAATCATCTTAACTAAGGCAACTGCTGGTACAGTAAAAACTCAAGTTTCGGTTCAGGTCAAAATATTTACTAACTGGCTTGTCGTTCTCTTTTTGTGTAAACTCACAGTCCATTACATTCNTTAACCGGATGAACCTCCTTAAAGCGATTACTGGTACCGTGAAATCCTATGTCTCGGTTCAGGTCAAAATTTCTGCTAACTGACTCTGCCATACTGTTTGCGTTAGACATGGTTGTCGTCAAAGATTCTTGGTATTGATGACACAAAGAAATGGACAGGTAAGGATCCTTCGGGTATCCTAAGTCAATTGAGGCAAGGCAATTACAGATGTAACAGAAACCCAAATTTCTGTTCAGATAATACTTGTTCTACTCTTTTGTACTTTGAAAGGATTTCTGACCAATGAAATAAATTTTTGATTCTACATTCTTTTTTTGTATAAACTCGAAATTTATTATACTTTGTGTGTGGCGTATCACAACAATAATTAGTAATAATTATCCGCATCGATTGTTAGTATTGACCATACGAAAAAATGAAAAGTTTTAAATTCTATTTCCTAATCCATATTTAGACAATTGCTCTTTATTATTAATTGTAATTATTGCTTAAAACTGCTTAAATAATTGTTTAAAGTCTTAAATAATGAATTATTTTCAACCTTGATTCTCACACGTGTCGAATAAACAAGTCTTACTTCTTCTACTCATCTTATAATTTCAAATCATTGAAACATCATTAACGATGCAGGACTTTATACACTGTTTTATTTATCTAATATCCGTTAGAACTTTAATGCTCCGTCGGACTGAGATAATCTTCAAAAAAAGATTACAGTGGAATCNACTTTGAAAGGATTTCTGACCAATGAAATAAATTTTTGATTCTACATTCTTTTTTTGTATAAACTCGAAATTTATTATACTTTGTGTGTGGCGTATCACAACAATAATTAGTAATAATTATCCNTTCTCCCCGCGAACTGCGCTCCGACCGACGTGCTTTTTTCTATCAATCCGTTTGTCTTCCGCTCCTCTCGGCGAGCCGAAGGAAAATTGTCCTCCCGGCCAAAAAAACGACACGCTTTTCTTCGTCCAAGTAACAGTTGGAGCGTACGCTCCGAGATAAGTATTGATCGCTGATAAGAAGATATATTGAGCGGACTTTCACTGCCCGGTTCCGTTCTTTCCGATCTTGTCTTCAATTAATGTTGAGGACTTTATTGTTGCGCCTCGATTAAGACATCCGGATGCATCAGCCTTATTCGAGTTAATAAGAGGTGTACGACTTCCTTCCCGCATCATATTTCATTCCTACTTTCCCTTCTCGTTTAGACTCCGAGTCTGTTACACTTCGGATGTGACGTATTATAATAATAATCAGTGTTAATTGTCGAAGACAATTCTTGGTATTCATCATCGCACGAAGAAGTGGACAGGATTCTTCAGGTACCTTAAATCATCTTAACTAAGGCAACTGCTGGTACAGTAAAAACTCAAGTTTCGGTTCAGGTCAAAATATTTACTAACTGGCTTGTCGTTCTCTTTTTGTGTAAACTCACAGTCCATTACATTCCCGATGTGATGTGTTAAAACAATAATCAACAATAATTTTTGTCAAGGATCTTGGTATTGATGACACAAAGGAATGAACAGGTAAGGATACAAAGTCCCTTCGGATACCCTAAATTATATTGGTTAAGGAGGTTCATCTGGTACATAGCAAGTCAAATGCAGGTTATAGAAAAAGGGAGCTCGCTTGACTAGCGTTCATGTTAATAACGGAGGTTATCTATTGCTGAAAGATGCACATTTCGTTTGTTATGTTTATATATTTCTTGATTCATAGTCACCCAATCTATCTAAATTTGCAATTAAAATATTCGTTAAATGTTTCATTCAAAACTGTCTGTCAATACCTAATAAATTAGCAATAGAAGTCTAGGAAATTAGTCTTTTCCATATGACTACATGTAAAATTGTAAAAAATATTTATATTAATATTTCATCATTAAGATATCCAAATGACTTAAAAATTTTTGTTAGGTACCCTGGTATTCTGTTATAGACTATCAAATTCTCTTTTGGAGATGTATCTGTTAATTCCTTAACCGGATGAACCTCCTTAAAGCGATTACTGGTACCGTGAAATCCTATGTCTCGGTTCAGGTCAAAATCTCTGCTAACTGACTCTGCCATACTGTTTGCGTTAGACATGGTTGTCGTCAAAGATTCTTGGTATTGATGACACAAAGAAATGGATCCGAACAGAAACCCAAATTTCTGTTCAGATAATACTTGTTCTACTCTTTTGTACTTTGAAAGGATTTCTGACCAATGAAATAAATTTTTGATTCTACATTCTTTTTTTGTGTAAACTCGAAATTTATTATACTTTGTATGTGGCGTATCACAACAATAATTAGTAATAATTATCCGCAACGATTGTTAGTATTGACCATAGGAAAAAATGAAAAGTTTTAAATTCTAAATCATCTTAATCCATAATTAGACTCTTTATTATTAATTGTAATTATTGCTTAAAACTGCTTAAATAATTGTTCAAAGTCTTAAATAATGAATTATTTTCAACCTTGATTCTCACACGTGTCGAATAAACAAGTCTTACTTTTTCTAATCATCTTATAATTAAATCATTGGAACATCATTAACGATCCAGGACTTTGTACACTGTTTTATTTATCTAATACCCGTTAGAACTTCAATGCTCCGTCGGACTGAGATAATCTTCAAAAAAAGATTACAGTGGAATCTCGTGCAACCCTTAAAGCGACGACGCCTCGCCCCTAGTAAAGCGAGTGGTCCCCACGGCGAAGGCCGATTTCTCGCCCCTGCTGTAATATCGCGACCGATATCGCGTCTGCGACACGTGTGTAGGTGTACGACACGTGGAACGGAAGTGGGGATATTCAACATGGCGACTGTGCACACATCGTACACACCGGTGCACCAATGCGCGAGCAGCGAGCACGCCTCGTTTCCAACGGTTCTCCTTTCCTCTCCTCTTTCCGCCCGCGTTTTGCCAGCACCGCCGCCGCATCTTCGCGTCTCTTCTACCACCTTGGTTGCCCCCGCATCCGTTGCCAAAAGATGGTATCCCCACTTATTGCCGGGTGTCACGGTGGACAGTAGTTGTACTTTGTACCCTCAAAATCCATCGATTGCTACTGTGCATTCAATTTTAAGTAGCATCTTAACTTTTGGGTTCCTTTTGTTTGCTTAATGATTTCATCCGTCGGCGACGTTTCTTCCATTGTTCTGAGGTGTCGGTAAGCCAGCAGGTAACTTGGGGTATTTCTCTGGTAAGAGTCTTTCGTGATGCTTGTAAAGGTAGCCCAGAGATTATTAACAGTAGCTTCCTAACAGCGGGACAACGTATCCACTTAACTTTTGTTCAGGTCAGAGCTTCCACTCACTGACTTCTATAGTTTTCTATTGTCTCAACTGTCAAAGGTTCCTTGGAACCGGATTGGAACAAGATTTATTTCATTCTCCTATGACTTGTTACACTTCATGGTTTGAAGAGTTTATAATGTAAGTATGTAGAACTGATTCATAAATTAAATGTTCCGAATTCTTATTAGAAATCCTAATGAAAATTCTAAAAAACGTGACGTTTATTTTTTATCTCGCGATTCCGACCAATAATAATTCTGAACAAATTTTCTTTCCATGTTGCATAGTAACTAAATCTTCTAACAACGAGAGTTGAACCGATTGCCGGAGCGAATCATATTTGACTCATTGTTCAAGACTCCAAGTTCAAGTATCGTATAAAAGAAATAGAAGTAAATCTGTCTGTGCTAAATGTAATAAAAAAAATCTGCGACAATGTATTTTAAAAACAGATTAAATATGCAAAAATTGTTTTGAATGAAATTTCTTTAGAATAAAATTTTATTCTTTTTTAGAAAACTTCAATTTTGAGTCAAATTGACTCGTTTCAAACAAAATATATCCAGCATTGGGCAATTTAGTGTTCAAAGAGTCATTCTGTCTTAAAAGATGTTCGAATACTTGTGCTCTTCTATACCTGCATTTTCCGCTTTCAGGTTTCTTATCCCGGGTCGACTTCCAAATTTCAAACCGAACCGACCGAGCAGGTTAATACGTTTCGAATACGGTATCGCGTGTCCGGGGCAGAGAAAAGCGAGGGACAGAAATTGAGGCAGACAAACGAGACGAAATAAAACGGACGCGTCGTTCCCTTTAGAAAATTTGCATGCACTTTGTACGAGGTTGAAGTGGCGGAAACCGAATAAGCCTGCGAGTCTTTATCCCGGTTGGCTCACACCTGTAAATTCCTTTTAGGCCTCGTGAAACCGGGAACGCCCGCGGAGACGATTTTTACGTCTGTTGCTCGTCGGTCAGAAGAGAAGGAACGGGAGGAAAAGAGAGGAAAACAGAAACCGGCACGTCAACGGCGCTCTCGTGAAAAGAGATCGGTGACTTTGCGCGTATAAAAGTATAACGTGCGAACAGTTTCCGAAATTTTCGAACCGGAGGAGCGCGACGTGACGAGCCGGAGAGCGACGTGAAAAATCGTCCTCGCGAGATGGTCGGCGTACGAAAATCCGTTATTTCGGACATTAAAACGCGCGCCGATTCGTTAGAAAGCATTGTCCCCGTTGGAGGAGAGCATAATGGAAAGAAGAAAAATAGCGGCGCGAAGCTCGTACAATCGTCGATTCAGCGGCTATTGTAACGCGGCATTGTTTGAAACCCTCCGCAACAATCAAACTCTTTTCCGTCGCGCTCTTTCCGCGCGAATCTAACCGAAAAAACCGGTCACAGCAGTTTTATCCGCAACTTCCAGATTTCACCTCGAAGGCCTCGCGTTTTTTTTTTAAGTTTCTTGGATTTCGATACAATTCAGCCTTTTTATATTCTTTTTTTTTATCAAGCGTTTCTTTGATCTGAGATATTGTAAAGAATTCCGATTCTGTGACACAATGGCTGACGTAATTGGTGAATAGGTTTTTTTGTTAGAGGAAATAGAGGAGCAACTTTCAGGGTTGACGGACAATACAAAATAGAGAAGGGGCTAGGATATTATTTTTAATAGACTTTGTGACACAATGACGAACGTAATTGGTGAAAAGAATTATTCTTGTCGAAGGAAATCCGAACAGTTTTCAGAGTTGACAATAAAAAGTAAAGAGAGAGATAGGAAATTACATTTAATACATTTACAGAAATATTCCTGAATAAAATTCTAAGAGGAAGTAAATCCAGTATTCTTATCACTTGTAACAAAAATTAACAGAATAAGTTGATTGGACAAGATTTTTTATCAGAAGAAATGGGAACAACTTACAGAATTCACAGACAATAAAATATAAAAAAAAGGGCTAGAAAATTATTTTTAATAGATTCTGACACAATGGCGAACAGTAATTGATGAGCAAAACTATTTTTGACGAAGGAAATCCAAGTAGCTTTCACGGGTAGTTATTACATTTAATACATTTGAGATACCAATGAAGTATTTCTGGTTTCTACAAACTTTTAAGAGGAAGTAAATCCAGTATTCTTATCACTTGTACCGAAGATTAACAAAATAAGTAAAAGAGCCTATCGATATTGCAACATTAAGTAGGAAGCAGATTACAAGTTCAGGAAATTAGCAGAAACAGCAAGTGATGAAGTCTCCATTTATTAACTGTTTCCACTGACATTCTAAACCCGGGAAAAAGATAAAACAAGTTCCTGTTTAGTAGCAGCTATCATGGAAATCTAATATTACTACATGGTTGCCGAGCGTTTGATGAATAATTTCGCGATAATCAAGCCTCGTTATTGCTTCCCTCGGAAATTACAGAGAATAGAATCTAACTAGAAAATTACAAAATTATCAGCAGCTACTAATCTCTGTTTAACCGGAATTACCTGAGCGTAAAAGGAAATCATTTCATGACTGAAACCCGAACGGAGGGGAAGAACCGCGCGCGGAAGAAGAAGAGGCTGAAAAAAGTCGCACGACCTCGCGAGGAGCTCAACAAGTTGAATCAACGAGGCGTTCTTTTACGATTCTGCGCCCTATGAAACATGAATAATCGGTCGGACAAAAGGGCCGGGCATAATCCTTGGAAATGATCGACGAGACATCGCGTACCGCGCGCGCACAATGCCAACGGAAAGAAGTCGACGCTCGCTTAAAGATTACATTACAGGCAAAGTGGCGTGCTTAATCAGGCCATTTATTCGTCGGTGCCCGGCATTCGATGCGGGGAAGGGAGTAGGGCGACCGGGGTTTTGTGCGATCCGCCGGAGCTTCCCTACGGGGCGGCCTCGTATTTTCTCGCATTGTCCGCTCGTCGCCATTGTCAGACCTTCCTGCCCCGGGTATCGATTACACGTTACAATTATAATAAGCTAGTAAATGTCGACGTAATATCGTTTCCGGGCGTCAATTTTACAGAGACAACGACTTAGCGAAAGCCATCTGGCCTCGCCGAATGACGGCCCTTCCCGACGAGCTAATAAACGGACACCAATTGTTGTCCCCGTGATGTAACGACTCCCTTCGCGAAGTACAGAAAATAACGAACACGTTCGCGTGACGTTTAATAATGTTAACAATTTCGCGAGGCCGAATTGGGTTAGCGCCGGTTGAGAGTCGCTGACGATTCGCGGTCTCCGTACCTTAAATAACCGGCCGGCACCTATGATTTTCTCGGAACAACCGACGGCTCGATTAAATTGATTCGCAAGCTCGAACGCCAGAGGGACGGGAATAGGTGGGAGAAGTTGTTGGCGGAGGCAAGCATAAACGAGGCTGGGCACCGTTTTGCCTCGCTAAGTAAATAAGTTTAAATGACCGCACGACCGCACGACAACGGCTCGGTTCCGCGATCCTCGAAACAGATTGCGCGGCCCAACAAAATCTAATCGTAACGAAAATAGAAAAAGAGAACAGTGACTCAAAATAAGAAGGTAATTACGATGTACGGGCAGAGACGTAAGTAGTTTAAATAATTGCGACGATCGTTCAAGCCCGTGGAAAAGAGAAAACGGTCCCCTCCGGTTTCCTCGGTAATTAAATTTCGAGGACAATATGATTTACAATGCCTATCAATTGAGACACAGTCGCCCGGCGTCGGGGATAATTAAAGAAGTCTGCGGGGCCGCGCGAAAACGAGCCAATCTTCGGCGTTCGAAGATGGCTAAATAGAGACGAGCGAGTAAATTCGGAAATTCAGATCCCGGATACCGATACGCGAACGGGTGATTAACAACTCTTTCGACGAACAGTGCCTCGACGCCTCGGTGCAGTATTAAAAAGAACGGACGGAGTTTCGAGTCGTCGAATCCGAACGGTCAGCCGTTTATTCCTTTTCACTTTTTTAATCCCGTACGCGACACACACCGAGGATCACGTCGAGAATCCCATTGCAACGAGCAAATTGCAGCCCTGCGCATGTTATTACCATACTCTTCTGTAATCATGCCCAATATCGGGGCCGGGGATCGGGGCCCGAGCGAGTATAAAAGTAATCGCACGAAATTAGGTGACACAGAGCTGTTATCGATCACGTACATTGTAATATGCCGAGAAAAAGGAGAAAGGACAATGAAAATCCGCACCGGTCAGCCCCGGCAGGAACCCGAAGCGAGGAGGGGAATAAAACGAGAGAGTAAAGAGGCGGAGGAGCGAGACGACGAGCGAAAGGGGTGGAAAGAGGGAAAACGGGAATGGAATCATGTTCGAGGCCATCATCGACGATTACGCATACTTGCTGACCCATTATGGCTCATTAAAGGGGCCCGATCTGGCTTATTATGTGGCACAGACCTCCTTCTGGATCCCTTCGGTCTCTCCCTCCTCCTCCTCCTCTTCTTCCTTCGGCTTGTTCTCCTCCCCGGCGAAATATAATTTTCGACAAGCACGAAGATAGTAGGAGCAGGGCATCGACCGAAAATTAACGACTCTTTAGGGCAAATTGATCGGCCGTGTTCGCACTCGATTTTTCTGCCGCGAAACACCGCCACGAGGGAGTACCCGAAGAGGGAAAGGAGGACGAGGATCGAGAGAGGATCATTCCGTGCGATCGGGCGAAGAAGCGAGAAGGCGGAAGCGCCGGGGAAACGATCGTGAGAAGAGCCTGTCGATCTTCGGGGCGAGATCGGTCAGGAACCCGACGGAAGGTCGATCAAATCCTCCGCACGAGATTCGAGACTCACGACGCTACTCTTCAATTCATTATACCCGCGTTATATTAATGACGCAGTAATCATTATCGTCGAATACGAAATTGTGTCGCGGACTCGCGGTATATTATAGCAATTTGCGTTTCTGAAACCAGACAATCCTCTCTCTTCCTGAGAGACGACAAATTACACGACGCCGGTCCCGGCGCTGAGAATGTTTACTTACAGAAACGCCGTATTAAGTGTTCAACTAACTCGTTGATACACGCAAGATCTGTTGAAACACACGCAACCTATCTATTAAATGCATCGCCGTTTCCTGTACTAATAATCCCCGCGAAAAAAGGCGAAAAGAAACGGTATAAAAATGTCGATAGCAATCTGTCCGATCAAACGATCCGGGGAAAACGGTATAATTATTTACATGAGAATAATTACCAAGTATATGCGGCGAGACGTATTTTCGAACAACTAAAAGAGTATCATTTAGCCTATGGGGTATATGTTATCCAATTAAATGTCCATAAACATCGGTACTCGAAGTGGGAAAAATTGAGTTCTCCCGTATGCGAGAAGAATACGTAATTCAATCCCCGCTACATCGAATCTACGGTACTAATTACCCCCCGTTCGTCGAGGAACGATAAGACCCGTTCCCTGGCGATCGCGATAAGGTCCCGCACCTGCGCTAAACGGCCGCCATATAACTTAATTCTGCGGGTTGAATTCCATAAGTTTCCGGATTAAGACCGAACTAATTTTCGCAATTTTTCCACGCGGACCCATAAACTATGCTCGCGGGCGTGCGCAAACAAGCGCGGCTAATTATCTGGGCTCGATTTCAATTAGGTCCGCGTGCCGAATGACGAGACGTGTCGCTTGTTTACGAGTCATGAATAACCACAAGTAACCGAGAGCCGGTTACATCACACCGGCCTGCGTTAATTACACCGGCTATTAGCCCCACTTCTGGCGAACACAGCCTGTCTCCTCCCCTTTATACCGTCCGTTATAAAAACCGCTAAATATGAAGTCCTCGAGCTCCGCCAGTTCATCAATTAAAAATAGAATTAATTATAGAGCGAATTCGCAAATGGCTCTATACATTTTTTCTTCTACCAGCTCGCATAATCGTCCGCGTCGACGATGATTTCTGCGTAAATCAAAATCGAACCGATCGGGAAATTCTGTTGCAGTGTTGCAAATGTAGAATCCTAGATCGAGACAATGAATTAAAAATAGAATTAATTATAGAGCAAATTCGCAAATGATTCTACACATTTTTTCTCTTACCAGCTCGCATAATCGTCCGCGTCGACGATGATTTCTGCGTAAATCAGAATCAAACCGACTGAGAAATTCTGTTGCAGCGTTGCGAGTGTGAGACTGTAATTCTAGATCGAGACAGTAAATTAAAAATAGAATTAATTACAGAGCAAATTCGCAAATGACTCTATACATTTTTTCTTCTATCAACTCGCATAATCATCCATGCCGTCGACGATTTCTGCGTAAATCAGAATCGAACCGACCGGGAAATTCTGCTGTAGCCTTGCAAGTGTGGAATCCTAGACCGAGACAATAAATTAAATGGCTGGGGGGTGATTTTCTCGGGCAATTACGTACATTAAAACCTCTCTATAGAGGACAAAGTGGCACTTATCGAGCGTCATTACTATCCGCGTAGGTTGGTACGTACGTTGTTCATAAAATGCAACGGAAGACGAGATGGCGATCGATAAGGCAATTATAATCGATTATCGGGCGAGCGGCTCGTTCGTCTTGGGGTGGCGTCCGCGAAAGACGTTACGTTCGATGAATATCCATGGGGTATACGGGGAGGAAATCGTGTGGCTGGCGTGCTCTGATGATAGGTAACCATGTGTAATGGAGTGCTAACTACCGACCACCTCGCGAAACAGCACACCTTCTTCTTCATCTTCTTCCTCGCCTTCCTACGATCGCCGGTAAGGCGAAACGCGGCCCAGAAGGGAGGAACGTTCGCGAGGAACCTGCTGCACATGACGGGGAGGAGGAGGAGGAGGAGGTGAGCGAAACGATAGAGAATCGAAGAAGGCACGGCGAGGGAAAGAGACCGAGGGGAAGGTGGATTCCGATGCAGGAAGGAGGAGAGACGGTGCACCGACACAGAAACCGTGCTGGCATGCATGCCTGGTCTCTTAGTTTCTCAAACAAGGGGGCGGAACCGTGCAGACCAGTGGCAGTCAACCGGCAACGACTACTTGCCCGTAAAAGAAAGTCTCTAACCCCTGAAATTTCCCGTTCGTTACTCCAATTGAGAACGACGACGTAATAACGAATAAAAATGAAAAAAACATATCAAAAGTGACATTCATCGACGTCATAGAAAGAAAACTAATTCCACACTTCAGCTGATAACCCAAAAAGTTCACTCGATGCAAGAAAGTCTCTAACTCCTGAAATTTCCCGTCCGCTACTCCAATTGAAAACAACGACGTAATAATGAATAAAAATGAAAAGAACATATCAAAAATGACATTCATCGAAGTCACAGGAAGAAAACTAATTCCACACTTTAGCTGATAACCCAAAAAGTGTATTCGATATTCTCAGAACGGAAGAACCAATTTCTTGTAACAAAAAACTAAATACAACCTGGCCGTTTGAATACGATTCTCGGTTCAACACGCGAATGATTGGGCTCGTTAAGGATTACAAGCATAAAGTCTGTCTGGAACCGACTGAAACGCATCCGATAAGCAATATCATACCGAGATTAATAGATCGACATTACAGAGTAATTAGCCGACAATTAAGGATGGCCGGGGCCCCGTGGCCGAGGACATTAATTGCCCGGCGTAATGATACGTTCGCTCCAATAAACGAAGATGAACGAACGCCGCGATGAACAGGCAGGAAAACCCGAGTTACTTTTGCACTCCGTTATCCACCACGAAAACCGCTTCGCTCTGAATAAAAAGAAACTACAGAAAATTCTTATAAATCTCCAGGAATTTTTATTCTCGATAAAAAAAAAACAACAGAAAACGCAATATCATTTAATACTGAATTTTGTCTACGCAGCGGAGATTCACGAAAAACGTTGCTATTCACAAAAGGGAGGAAGAGAGAGAGAGAGAGATGCTACGAAATTTACAAGTAGATAAAAAGACAGCGGAGTGTTTTTCAAGGCACGTCGACGCACGGTCCAGTTTCCACCCCGATACTTAGGTAATAACCCGGTAATGACGGACTCCGTTCAAACTTGCTCGCTTTTTGTATGTTCGCGTGTAGGGCTGCAGAGCAAACACGCCAGCGTGGAAGATGATGATGATGATGATGATAATGATGACGATAATGATGATGACGATGATGAGGGTCTTCACGCAATCCGCGGACCGGCTCGCTCTATATACACACTAACCTCTCGTCCGCGCTACATATTTATACGGATCGCTGGGAGCCGATGAAAATTCCATCAACGCCAATTATTACCGTCGCCGTACGTACGTATATATACGTACGTATATTCCGTACACGCAGCGAGGCGAAGGATGNCAATTTTATATAAGCAACAATTCTTACTTTTGCATACTTTTTATTATATATCTCAAATAATACATGTATACAAAATGTCGATATAAATATACAAAAGCTGCATGCATATCGCGGCACTTGCTAAAAAAAACTGTTCGAATCGCATTTCTAAAATTAATACCATAAATGCTTTAAAACCCGGCAATTTATCAAACACCATTATTGGATAAACTGTTCGATGGGAGATACTTGAAATTGCCGAGAAATTAATAAAGAAAAATAATCGTACGGAGGCGGGGAACTGAAAGGGTTAAGAGAAATCTATTAATACGATCAAGGCCCCTGGAAAGCCACAAAGTAGCTAGGATATATAATTCGAGCTATTCATAACTGCCAATTACTATCCACTCGATTCCATAAGCCCCTCACCAATTCATCCTAAATCTTTTTCTATCCCCCTTTCCCTTACATAATACATAGAACGCTACGATATTTCCAACGTTCCAGCGTAATCAATCATTCAATAAAATTAGTCGTTCAACGGAAATAATTACTGAGTCAATTTGAGCATAATAGAAATGTTCTTTCGCTACATTAATCGCGTATTCCTCCGAACAAAAACTGGCTCGATTTGCATAACTAGCATAGGTGGAACGGCGATGTTGACGCTTGATAAAGGCGCAAGAAACTATTAGCCACGGGCGAGAACCATCGCAGAATAGAACGGAATAGATCGTACGATCCGGGCTCGTCCGATTCCGTTTCATTTGTCGTAACATATACGATCCCGGTCGTTCGTTCCCGTCGATGATTACAGGTTCGCCTATGCATTAGACCCGCGTCTAAAACAAACCGCTCCCACATCTACCAACAGTTTAAAGCCGCGGGGCGTGACTGCCGCCGCGGCACCGAGCCTTCGCTCGAAAACGCTCTAGCCTCGCCGCATCAACTTCTTACTTGAATTCTCTATTAATCGCCCGGGTAAACGATACCAGAGAGAGGTATCGCGCGTCGCGATCGCGAGATACGAATATCCACATCTCCGGCTGATCACCCCAATTACGTCTAACATGTACATCGCGCGAAACCCCGGTCCCGAGTAGAAAAGCGGGCTCATAAAGCGGCCGGACCTGCTCGCTCGAGTCTCAATCCCGGAGTTACTCCATTTAATAGAAACACGCACTGTGGTCCCAGCAGCCAGCCACACCTCGGCCGGCGCGGTTTCAGCCGCGTTCTCGGAAGTATAATAGCAGCGTGTGGCTGTTACACGACACAGAGGAGACGTCTCTAGCCGCACGGCCGGCCGGACCGAATGACTTGCAATCGGTCCCGGAGGAGCGCGAGTAGCCGGCCGGAGATGGCATTGATAGCGCGCGGCGCGCTGCAGGCTTGCTAGCATTCATCACCATAGACCTATCTGTCCAAGTATCGCGATTCGCGTTCGTTATTGCTGCGCCCGGTTACATCTTCATGCCCACGCCGACCGGCAAAAAGGAGGAGAGGCCGCGGCGAGCAACGAGAACCGAGGCTTCATTACCAGGCCGGGGCCCCGGTGGTGCCGGGGGATTACCGGCGGGAATCCGCGATCAATGCGGCAAGAAATCAACCGGCATTGTACCCGGACCGTCTCTCGCGTCGCCCGCGCCTTGTGTGTGTACCCGGTTTTGCCCGATCCTTGCAACGATTTTAAACAGCGCCAGAAACAGTTTACCGTTCACCGAATACTTTCTGTATTGAATGTANATAAAAACAATGACAAAATATTGAAATCTTAACTGTTAGGTATTATTGTACAAAATTTTAGAAATTTTGCGAGGTTATTAAAATAGTTATTGCATCTTGAATTCCCATGTCGAATGACAGAATTTTGTTCATTGCTTCAAATATTGTACACTGTTTTTAATGATGTGCTGATTGTTTTTCAATTCGATTTCAACGATTTTTTGCGAACGACGCTGGCTCGATGCAATTTTTATCAGTGACGAAAATTGCGAATAGAAAAACAGAAAATTTAAGAAGAATAAATTAATTCTATTCAAAGATGGTGGGTCCTACCCTTATATAAAAATAATGACAAAATATTGAAATCTTAACAGTTAGTTAAAACACCGTACAAAATTTTAGAAATTTTGCGAGGTTATTAAAAAAGCATCTTTATTCTCGTGTCGAATGACAGAATTTTGTTCACTGCCTCAAATATTCTACACAGCTTTTAATTACACGTCTCAATCCTTTGGCAGAGATCTTACTCGTACAAGTTTAGCTCGTTTCGTATGCGTGAAGCATCGGCATGTTTCCTTAAACGTCCCTTTAGGAATTTCATCGAACAGTTAGCGCCCAGAGGAGAGACCGAGCGTTTAACGCGCATTCACCCTTTTACAACTACGTTACATGTTTCGGTGTCTTCTAATCAGAGAACAAAGTTGGAGGAAGAATTCGAAATTACTCTCCGCCCGAAGGAGTCACGCAGCCACGGAACGTTACACGTAGGAAAAGCTGTTTCCGAAGAAGGATTCGTGACTTTCGGAAGCACCGCTGTAAATCTCGAGGCTCCAGGAAGCCGGAGAGAAATCTCAGTCGCCTCATTGATAATCGCGGACGGTAATGATCAGTCATTAATGAATAGCCCGTTCGTTTCGCGAAGATTCAGGTAGAAGCGGAAGCGCCACGAAACTTCGCGGTCCGAACGAAGGTCATCTTTCTCTGCCCGAATTCTTACGTTTTCGGAATTCGCAGAACGGAGATTCCTCGTTTAATACCTATTCATTATCTCGTAAAGCTGATGAGGGAAAGACGCGACTTCGCAATCCTCTTTCTCACGTCATGTAAACGCTTCACTCGAAGATGATAAAAGAAAAGACAGAAGAACGAAACCGTTGGTTTATCGTCACGCCATCAGCGAAATTGATTAAACTTCAAGAAGTTGACTATTAGTATTCACCGATCCATCCTTATAGCTCAACGTTCGACCGGGAACACGTCGCGATACATGCTAATTTTTGAACCACCTGTCTGTGGAACTATTCATTTATCCGCGGTAGAACCGCCAATTTGCAATCAGTCGAGATCATCAGGTTTTATCTGTGATCAAACTCGGAAGGGATCGATATTATCGCTTCCTGTCGAGACGCGAAATGTCCTCGACGTATATTGAAACCAACGAGGAATTAATAAAGAAATTCCTGTTACTTTTCCCAAAGAATTTGTTAATATTACGAGGGAGTTAAATGTAAAATTAGCAGGCATCGTTTGCACGTTTGGTTTTTAACCAGCAGATTGATTCTGCTCGGAGCGGGCCTCGCGTTCCGAGCGCGGAGGGCAAATTGAAAGCTTGTCAGGCGCGGGGCGCCGGGGGGTGGGAAATGAGGGTCCGCGAAATATGCCTCGATAGCGGGAATATTAAAGCAAATTGTGGCCGAAAGGTTTCGCGGTAGTTTAGCGGCTACGTGGTAACAAGCATTCGACAGGAATTGAGGGTTGGATGAACGCACTAACGAGGCTTCGAGAGACGTTCGTGCGCGCCGCTGGTGTATAATTTCAGGAACATTAGAAAATATTGTATTAGCGTGCGTTTCTCGACTCTCGGATACTCTTATCGGCGGAATGTTTAATGAGTGCTCGCCGATCGGCTTGGTACATTGAAAATCTGCTGGATGATGACTGTCTAAACTTCAAGGAATTAAGCTGAACATTTTATTATACATTATGGGTGATGTTTAATTGCAGAAGGAAAACAGACGCATTCTTTATATTAATCTTCATATTAATCCTCGTAATCAATATTAGTTTAGATACTTTATTACTTTATTTTATTATAATATAAAAGTTGCATTTATTAATGTAAGTGAATAATATAAATTTAAAGTCTATTTTTATAAACGTTCCATTTTATATTTATTGAAGTCTTTTCATCGATGACAAATGATAATAAGCAATATAATGATGAATAATAATAAAAAGACATTTAATTTTTTAATTATCCACATTTCCGTCTCTGTTCATTCATTTTTTGTTTAAATTCGAGTACTCCTAAGAGTACTGTCTTTATTTTTGGAAATGTCTGTAGGACAGTGTTCCTAGAAATTTTTGTACTATTAATGGTACTTTATTTTTCGCATAATTTTATATAAGCAACAATTCTTACTTTTGCATACTTTTTATTATATATCTCAAATAATACATGTATACAAAATGTTGATATAAATATACAAAAGCTGCATGCATATCGCGGCACTTGCTAAAAAAAACTGTTCGAATCGCATTTCTAAAATTAATACCATAAATGCTTTAAAACCCGGCAATTTATCAAACACCATTATTGGATAAACTGTTCGATGGGAGATACTTGAAATTGCCGAGAAATTAATAAAGAAAAATAATCGTACGGAGGCGGGGAACTGAAAGGGTTAAGAGAAATCTATTAATACGATCAAGGCCCCTGGAAAGCCACAAAGTAGCTAGGATATATAATTCGAGCTATTCATAACTGCCAATTACTATCCACTCGATTCCATAAGCCCCTCACCAATTCATCCTAAATCTTTTTCTATCCCCCTTTCCCTTACATAATACATAGAACGCTACGATATTTCCAACGTTCCAGCGTAATCAATCATTCAATAAAATTAGTCGTTCAACGGAAATAATTACTGAGTCAATTTGAGCATAATAGAAATGTTCTTTCGCTACATTAATCGCGTATTCCTCCGAACAAAAACTGGCTCGATTTGCATAACTAGCATAGGTGGAACGGCGATGTTGACGCTTGATAAAGGCGCAAGAAACTATTAGCCACGGGCGAGAACCATCGCAGAATAGAACGGAATAGATCGTACGATCCGGGCTCGTCCGATTCCGTTTCATTTGTCGTAACATATACGATCCCGGTCGTTCGTTCCCGTCGATGATTACAGGTTCGCCTATGCATTAGACCCGCGTCTAAAACAAACCGCTCCCACATCTACCAACAGTTTAAAGCCGCGGGGCGTGACTGCCGCCGCGGCACCGAGCCTTCGCTCGAAAACGCTCTAGCCTCGCCGCATCAACTTCTTACTTGAATTCTCTATTAATCGCCCGGGTAAACGATACCAGAGAGAGGTATCGCGCGTCGCGATCGCGAGATACGAATATCCACATCTCCGGCTGATCACCCCAATTACGTCTAACATGTACATCGCGCGAAACCCCGGTCCCGAGTAGAAAAGCGGGCTCATAAAGCGGCCGGACCTGCTCGCTCGAGTCTCAATCCCGGAGTTACTCCATTTAATAGAAACACGCACTGTGGTCCCAGCAGCCAGCCACACCTCGGCCGGCGCGGTTTCAGCCGCGTTCTCGGAAGTATAATAGCAGCGTGTGGCTGTTACACGACACAGAGGAGACGTCTCTAGCCGCACGGCCGGCCGGACCGAATGACTTGCAATCGGTCCCGGAGGAGCGCGAGTAGCCGGCCGGAGATGGCATTGATAGCGCGCGGCGCGCTGCAGGCTTGCTAGCATTCATCACCATAGACCTATCTGTCCAAGTATCGCGATTCGCGTTCGTTATTGCTGCGCCCGGTTACATCTTCATGCCCACGCCGACCGGCAAAAAGGAGGAGAGGCCGCGGCGAGCAACGAGAACCGAGGCTTCATTACCAGGCCGGGGCCCCGGTGGTGCCGGGGGATTACCGGCGGGAATCCGCGATCAATGCGGCAAGAAATCAACCGGCATTGTACCCGGACCGTCTCTCGCGTCGCCCGCGCCTTGTGTGTGTACCCGGTTTTGCCCGATCCTTGCAACGATTTTAAACAGCGCCAGAAACAGTTTACCGTTCACCGAATACTTTCTGTATTGAATGTACGCATCGGGGATTGAGAGTTAAATCCAATTGATGAAGGAGGTTCTTTTTTTGCTGCGGATGGGAGAACGGGAATAGTCTAGGATGTTTATGTGTGTAACTATGGGATTTTCCAGTTAACCATCTTCGACCTCGAAAATTGATGAAAAATGAGGAGTCGTGAACGGCGGACGCTCGTCTTCGGACATCGTGTGATAAGCAGGTGTGGTGCGAGAATCATTATCATGACGCACTCCCCTGTGAGAATTAAAAGAGCCGGGGAAATCTCGTTTCACGGTGGAAAGAGAGATTGCCGAGTTGACACACAATGTAATCAACTTGTCAAGGTATTCTGGGAAACCTTGCAACGTTATCCATTAACAATACAAATGTGCTGGTGATTTTGAATCTACGATCGATGACCAGTGAGAAGTTTCCACCTCTTGCGATGATAGGAGGAATTCTTTCGATTTTACGAGTATTAAACTATATAGATCGGATTTCGTTGGAGAGAAGTGACTGGTAAGTATAATATTTTGGATCGGCGAGGTTTGGATCGGAAGAGGGGCTCCGAGGGCAGAGGAACTATGGTTGTAGACAGGGGGCAGGGCCGAGGAATTTCGAGGATGCTTAAACGAGTGGGCGTCGATCACGGCTCTCGACAGATTTCTTAACTGTTGCCGTTAATTACGGTTAATTACGGTGAAAATGACCGGTTGCTTTCCTAAACGTCGCTAACGTTCCTCTGGGGCTCCACGGGTCGGAACAAAAAACGAGAAAAGAATCCAGGAAATTACAGGGCGTTCGGAGCATCGCGATGATAAATCTGCCGGCCGATCGGCCAGAAGATCGAATAATTCATTCGACGAATAATAAGGCGTGTACGTAAATAATCGGACACGGCGATCGCTATCGGCCACGAGATCGATGTATATTAATGCCCCGACTTTTCATTTTATTTACACTGCACCGTTTTTCTTTTCTCCTCTTTCGATCGGTTCCGACTCCCCTCCCGAAGTCCGCCGGAAAAATTCGCAGTTCGCAGACGCGGTCTCACGGGTTCATCGGGGGAGATATTTTAGAAATAATCGTCCAGGAAGTTCGTACCGGCAAGATCGATGACGCCACTGATTATCAGATATTGAACGCGCTGTAGAAACATGTTAGTAGTAATTAGACGTTTGCGGCCGATGACTAATGATACCAAACATGAATATTAATAAGTTAAACGATAGCGATATTTTTTCAGATCTAAATACCTACTTTGCCACTATAATTACAAAGGCTTAAAAATATTTATTTCCGACGATCTTGTTTAAGGTTCTTTGAACCCTTGCATAAAAACAGTACTCGAATTTGAACAAAAAATGAATGAATAGAGACCAAGTCATTAAATGTCTTTTTATTATTATTTATTATTAGTCTTAATTATGATTATTTGTCAATATTTATAAAATGGAATGTTCAATTACATTAATAAATGCAGTTATATGTATTATAATAAAATATGGAGAGCAGGTGATAATGATATCTGAACTAATGTCGACGAGGATTAATACGAAGGATGAACGTGTTTCATCTGTGCAACTAATTTCAGTTCTAATGTATATTAAAAAATTATATATTAAACAGTCTACAGTCTGAGAATATAATAAGAACACTCAAGGATATTCGAAAACCCAGGATCGATGGTTAAAAGATCGAAATCTTGAGATCTCATTTCGAGGAACTGTCGGCATAATAACACGAATAATGTCCGAAATAACAGGAATGATACAGGAGTGTTCATTGATTCTCGTAGCGATCGATAGACGCGATATCAAGACAAACTTTCGGCGGTGTTCGATGGATCGTGTGGATCCCGGATCGTCCCCGTTTCTTGCGCGTCCACCATGAATTATTCAAACCGAAATAATAGCGTGTGCACGCGTGCTGTAATCGCGTTACACACCCGAGTCAAATATAATTATATCGGGTGGACCGATGAAATATCAACGCGTCAAAAGAACCGCGACTCGTTATTAACGGGCCCCGCGATTGTGTCCATTAAATTGCGAATTATACCTATAATCGTGACTTGTACAAATCATAGCTTCTGCAGCTTCAACGAAACCGTTTCTCCACTCGATCAAAACTGCTTCCTCCTCTATAGAAAATTACATTGAAAATCACGCGTAACTCTAACTTTTAATTACAAGTCGTAGCTTTTAGTTTATAAATTGAAATTTTAGATATCTACGATAATTTATACAAAAAAAATGTAAAGAATAGGTAAAGTACTCCTGTCCCCGTACTAGTTTCTCGATATTTCTTTTGCGAAATTACACGTTCAACTATGTCGTGTCACGAGAGCAGGTAATTGAAGGTTGCGCGAGAGATGCAAGCCGAATTTCGTGCAGCGCACCCTTGCAGATAGCCGATAAGAAGATTATTAACGGCTGGCTGTCGGAAATTGTTGGGTCTCCTCCCTCGTCGCGGTACATTTTATTAATTTCCCGCGGATCGGTGATCCCGACCGGATAATTTGAAACCGCTTGAAACCTGCAGCTCGTATGCAACGCGTGTCACACAACCGAACACCTGTTTTCACATTAACAAAAAGACCAAAAAGCAGACTAATTTTCTAATTACGAACATATACTCAATGATTTTTTTTTACAGAATCTATGCCATAATTTAAAAAAATATAATGAAGAATATTTTATAACTTTGATTGACTGAGCGATTATTAAGGAACACCCTGTATATCTTCTGTCGCCCTGATGCGTTCGATAAATCCACTGCGAGGGCTTTTATTAATTTTCCTTCGAAACTGGTTCCGACCTCGGTGATTTCTCGCGGAATTACGCCTCCCCGTAGCGCGCCGGCTTTCTTATTACGCTTTTCGCGGCCCGTTCCTAGAACAGGAGTTCGCGCGAATCGAAGGTCCTCGCGAATTTCGCAGGCAAATTTCGTAACCGGAACGGAGAGGCGATCGGACGGGAGATGACCAGGGCGAGATACGGCGATGCATGATTCGTTCCGGGGAATCGCTTTCACGAATTAAGCGCGAGGCATTCACAAGGTAAAGATGATAGCTTGTCGCAGAGGGAGAGCAACACGCGAGTGTGCAAATTGCCGGATAATTTAATTTACAGATCCCGTTACGGGGAATCGATTACAGACACTTTTCCCCCCAAATTGCTCCGCGCTCTACATTAGACGCGGGATTACGATTTAAAGAATATAATACCGAGTTTAAATCAGACGCCGTGGATCGGTCCCCAAAAAAAAAACAACGTGTAAAACGACGACGAATTCCTCGAGTTGGTACAACTTGTTAAAGAACCCGATCCCCGGGCATGCGATGGCGACGTGGACGACGATAATGATCTACATTTAAATCGATTCCCCGCTTCGAAAGCATAATTAATCTCGCGGGAGACGGGACGTATCTCACCGGCTCGACTCTTGTCCTCATTACACAATTACCTTAAATTCTATTGGACAATTTCCCTACCGCTTTCCATAACTTAATGCCGCGTTTAACGTCGGGCTTAACGAAGACGTTCTCATCTCGGACAGGATTTTTTCAACGGTCCCCCGCAACGTTTCGATTAAATAAGCAATAGGAATCGAGAGGAGTTCTCTAACTCAGATTCGATCTAGCCCCGGAGGTGGCTCATACAAATTTATTAATCGTATTACAGGGTACGCGCGGATGCAATCGAACGTTACGATCTCGAAAATGAATCAGCCGCGTCCCCCCTCCACCTCCATCAGAATTTCCTGCCACCATAAAGATCCTTATAATCGTCCAAAGCGAACGCTCTCGGAATAATGCTCGCCGTTCCAGATAAAGGCCCCAGCTACGCCCACGCGCACAGGTGTGAATCTATCCGGGTTAGAGCCCGAACGCCTTTAGCGGCGAACACGATTCCCCTGGACGTTGCGTCGCGTCGCGTCGCTGAATTCATTCCCGAATTGATTCATCGCCCGGACGTTCGTGTTTCCGTGTCGCCCCGTTGTTCGGGATCTCGGATCGGGCCGACGTGGGATCTCGATGGAACCACACGGGCCCCGCTCGGATTCTAAACAAATTGCCACGGAATGAGAATTGATCCGACGCCCGTTCCTACGCGCCCGTGAGAGACCGAACATCTGGAAGGTGGAAGAGCCGAGATTCAACTAAGAACGACCATCGAGCCGTTTATCGCCGCCGGAATAAAGACTTGCGATAACAGACATTCCATTTTAATGAAGAATTCTTAGAAATGAAGANCCCAAAAAAAAAACAACGTGTAAAACGACGACGAATTCCTCGAGTTGGTACAACTTGTTAAAGAACCCGATCCCCGGGCATGCGATGGCGACGTGGACGACGATAATGATCTACATTTAAATCGATTCCCCGCTTCGAAAGCATAATTAATCTCGCGGGAGACGGGACGTATCTCACCGGCTCGACTCTTGTCCTCATTACACAATTACCTTAAATTCTATTGGACAATTTCCCTACCGCTTTCCATAACTTAATGCCGCGTTTAACGTCGGGCTTAACGAAGACGTTCTCATCTCGGACAGGATTTTTTCAACGGTCCCCCGCAACGTTTCGATTAAATAAGCAATAGGAATCGAGAGGAGTTCTCTAACTCAGATTCGATCTAGCCCCGGAGGTGGCTCATACAAATTTATTAATCGTATTACAGGGTACGCGCGGATGCAATCGAACGTTACGATCTCGAAAATGAATCAGCCGCGTCCCCCCTCCACCTCCATCAGAATTTCCTGCCACCATAAAGATCCTTATAATCGTCCAAAGCGAACGCTCTCGGAATAATGCTCGCCGTTCCAGATAAAGGCCCCAGCTACGCCCACGCGCACAGGTGTGAATCTATCCGGGTTAGAGCCCGAACGCCTTTAGCGGCGAACACGATTCCCCTGGACGTTGCGTCGCGTCGCGTCGCTGAATTCATTCCCGAATTGATTCATCGCCCGGACGTTCGTGTTTCCGTGTCGCCCCGTTGTTCGGGATCTCGGATCGGGCCGACGTGGGATCTCGATGGAACCACACGGGCCCCGCTCGGATTCTAAACAAATTGCCACGGAATGAGAATTGATCCGACGCCCGTTCCTACGCGCCCGTGAGAGACCGAACATCTGGAAGGTGGAAGAGCCGAGATTCAACTAAGAACGACCATCGAGCCGTTTATCGCCGCCGGAATAAAGACTTGCGATAACAGACATTCCATTTTAATGAAGAATTCTTAGAAATGAAGATAAATATTTTACGGATACAGATTTTGGGCCAATTTCAATGGTACCACAACTGGTCCAAAATCGATTGAGGTAATTTTGAAAATTATATGAGATTAGTGGAGGAGAGATGTGTCATACTAAATGAAATTTATTGAAAGGTCGTCAGTGAGAGAGAGGAGACGGCGAGCACGTCTAGCAAAAATGGGCGTCCGCGAGAAAGACGGGGAGCCATACGCCAGCTCGATTAAATGTCATCATCGTGCACGAATAGTCGTAATGACCTGCCAACAGGCGTAGCATGTTCGGAAAGAACGAAGAAATAAAAGAGTGGCAAGGAAAGAGCGAGGCGGGAGGGAAGGGGGACGGGAAGGGAAAAAAGGGATCGACACCTGCACGAGTCTCGAGTACACGATGCTATACGGACACAGCCGTACGACTCGGGGCATATCTACCTCGTGTTACGACCACGAAAGCTCGCCCACGTATACACTTTTCACGTCGTCACGCTTAATTCTCGCGCTGTTTTCTGTCGCACTTGTCACGCTTAATTGACACGCGATATCGATAACAGTATCTCGATAGAGGCACGGCCGAATGAGTTTCGCAAAAGACACGATCTACTTCTCCTCCTTTTCTCTTTCTTACCCTCTCTCGTTCCCCCCGCGGCTCTCTGTCTCTGTACGTTTAATATTAGCAACTCTCCGCGAATTGGAATTTCTATTTTCTGATACGCGCGTTCACCGTTATCTTAATTGAATATTGTAATTAAGAGTTTTTTTGAGCATTGCGAAATTCTCCTTATTAAAATGCAGTAAATTATTAGAAAGAAACTTTAAAGAAAAGATTGCGATATCTGGAGCAGATATTTCCTGTTTTCTAATTTATTGTACTGAGAAACTATTCCATCTAATTATAAGAAAATATAATTGAATTTTATGAAACTTTATTAAAATGCAATAAATTATGATTTCCTCTTAAAGTTCAAAGAAGACATTGCGATATCTGGAGCAATTTTCTATTCTCTGATATATTGTACTGAAAGACTATTCCATCTAATTATAAGAAAATATCAAATTTTATGAAACTTTATTAAAATGTAATAAATTATAATTTTCTCTTGAAGTTCAAAGAAGAGGTTGCGATATCCGGATATTTTCTATTTTCTCCGTTAGAAGAATTAATTCGCTTCCGGGGACACTTTATCTCGCGCTTAAATGCAAATCGGCAGCAATTCGTCTTGCTCATTGAACCGCCGCGAGCAGTAAAACGTTTCGCGGATTAAGACGTTAAATCGGCCGATCTCCGCTAGTTCTTTCGCCGTGAAGAAGATACAATCGAGAAACGCATGATCGAACATACTAATACGCGTTCTCGATTAAAAACATCGCGTAAACCGTTTGTCGAACTTCTATACAAATTTTCCTCGGCTCTAATAACGTCTGCTATCCTAAAACTAATGAGCGAAGGCCTAATCGTTAGACCATAAGCGCGTAATCCAGCGAAGAGTCAAAACAGTGCTACCAGAGTAGCGCACGGGGGCTAACAATGATTCGTAGGATTTTTTCACGGGCATCGGTACGGAATTCGTCGCGTCACACACGATGACAATCGTTTTACGGCGCATTCCGTGGCGCGGGAGGTCGCTTCCTCGCGATACCGCGTTATTAATACCCGAAACGTGATGCAGTCCTTTTCGTGGACAGCCGGCAGGTGAAAAAAATGCGGTCGCGGTTCTCTCTAATTTATGATCATTATTCTCGTCGATGCCCGACCGGTCCGCCGCCGTCGTCTNCAATTTTCTATTCTCTAATATATTGTACTGAAAGACTATTCCATCTAATTATAAGAAAATATCAAATTTTATGAAACTTTATTAAAATGTAATAAATTATAATTTTCTCTTGAAGTTCAAAGAAGAGGTTGCGATATCCGGATATTTTCTATTTTCTCCGTTAGAAGAATTAATTCGCTTCCGGGGACACTTTATCTCGCGCTTAAATGCAAATCGGCAGCAATTCGTCTTGCTCATTGAACCGCCGCGAGCAGTAAAACGTTTCGCGGATTAAGACGTTAAATCGGCCGATCTCCGCTAGTTCTTTCGCCGTGAAGAAGATACAATCGAGAAACGCATGATCGAACATACTAATACGCGTTCTCGATTAAAAACATCGCGTAAACCGTTTGTCGAACTTCTATACAAATTTTCCTCGGCTCTAATAACGTCTGCTATCCTAAAACTAATGAGCGAAGGCCTAATCGTTAGACCATAAGCGCGTAATCCAGCGAAGAGTCAAAACAGTGCTACCAGAGTAGCGCACGGGGGCTAACAATGATTCGTAGGATTTTTTCACGGGCATCGGTACGGAATTCGTCGCGTCACACACGATGACAATCGTTTTACGGCGCATTCCGTGGCGCGGGAGGTCGCTTCCTCGCGATACCGCGTTATTAATACCCGAAACGTGATGCAGTCCTTTTCGTGGACAGCCGGCAGGTGAAAAAAATGCGGTCGCGGTTCTCTCTAATTTATGATCATTATTCTCGTCGATGCCCGACCGGTCCGCCGCCGTCGTCTCTTTACGCGTCCCGTCGCCTTTGTCTCGACAGTAAAATATGGTATAATGGCCAAGAAAATGTGACCCAATGAGTTGCCATTCTTACGATCGGCCATCGCGTCGCGACCGAACGAAATAGAAGAGAAACACGGGATGACATAGAAAAAGAGTTTGAGAAACCAATACCCGAGATAGGGAACGTCGGGAATATAAGCATAAACTCATTTCTCGACGAAATACAGCNGACCAATACCCGAGAAAGGGAACGTCGGGAATATAAGCATAAACTCATTTCTCGACGAAATACAGCATCGCGAGAGGCCAGGATCTTTTTTTAAAACTGGTCGTAAATAATCTGATCAAATCGTTTCCAGGTATTATACGAGAAAATGAAGCGTAGGTAGCGCGTTTCGGGCGGCGGAGAGAGGCGGCCGGAGGTGAACAAAAGCGGGAACGCGCGTAAACGCGATTAAATCGTTCCAGGTAAGCCGAAATCCGTCCATAAAGATCCATTTAAACGTGGCGATTGCGTTATACCGCGCGTGTGCCATGAATGAATTATCCACGACAAAGGCCGGGGAAGGAGGGAACCGTGAATTTGTTCAACTATAAAATAGGATTTATTCCCGAGTTATATCTGCGTACCACATCTATCGCCTCGAGATATGCCCGATAGCAGCTCCTTCCTTCCAGCCCGGGCTAAGTTTCTTTTTTATCTTCTTTTTATTTGCCCGCGACGGGACGTGATCGAAATTGTAAACTAGCTTTTCATCTAAACGTGCCCTTTGACTCTCTTCCCGGTAAAACTAGTCCGGATTTTCAGGTAGCCGTTCTTTTTGGACCAAAACCACGAAACCTCTTCTAAAACATGTTGAAAAAATATTAAATGGAATTCGTGAGATTTATAAATCAGTGTAATGCATATATCAGTGCAATTATTGACCGATGATTTTGCCAGAGCAATTTTCGGGCAGTGGTCTCTTTCGCACAGTGCGCATAAGTACGCGCGATAGATCTGATACACTCGGTAATAAATGACGTCGTCGAACAGGCATAGCCTCTATCTCTTCATCTGCCTCGAATCGTGAACTAACAACTACTGTCCAGCTCGCGACTGACCCGTTTACCTGCAGACCGACGACGAAACTTACACCGCTTCGAATTAGCCGCGAGGAAATGATATTGTCCGCGAGCCGGGTTTCGAACAGAACCACGTGAAAGTCAATAGTTGTACGGTTTTCGGGGACAGCTTAAGCGAACCTAGTTAGAAGACATGACGCCGGGTTATGAGTCCGAAGTAGAGATACGGGAAGGGCTTTGGTTGTAACACGTGTTGTTAACCGGTTCTACCTTAATTGTCTTAAACGAAGACCGTCATAATTCTGGTTTTACTTTGCTAATAGGGGTGGTACATCAAACCCTCGACATTGGAAACTACCCCTCGCGGCGCAGTTCCCTGAAACCACGTTTCTTCTATGACAGTTTGACATTCGTCGATGCATAACAAATAAGTATAAATAATTTAATTTATTTACAAGTTTCATTGATTCAGGATTTTAAACGAAGGGATTAGAAGATATTTTTTAATTAATATCGACGTAATTTCTTAAGAATTTTTAGATTTGTTTTATTTAATCGACGTGAGAATAGAGAAATCGGGAGCAGAGATAGATGCTTGGAAGCAGCGGGTTGAGAACGGACTTAAGGTTACGAGGCACGTTTCTCGGAGCGAGAGGCGGACGATTTTGGTTTCGGTTTCGGTTGAACGTGCGACAGTGTCAGGACGTTAACCGTGAAATATCCATCACTGCCGTACCGAGAAAACCGACGACGGTGTTCCGACTTCGGTGGATCGGGTTAGATAAATGTAATAGTCCATAGTTCAGCTTGCTAACAAGGCTAGCCCTCCCCAGATCCAAGATAAACCCCAGTTGACTCTGCCTGTTTATAATGAGCTAGTAGAGCTCGATCACCGATTAGGACATTCTTCGGCGATACTTCATCAATCACCGAAAATCGCGACTGAGTTCCGTCGACCGAGAATCTGCGGATTTCTCGTACAGCCTTTGGAACCGAAAGTTTTACCAGCTAATTAACAACCGACTCCTCTTTATAAATGCATTTCTCCACTAAAAATCCGCCGTTTCGACGGATATGATAATTCTAATGATAATAAAAAATCAAGACTATTTGTTATGCATTAAACGTCAATAATTAAAAAAATTAAAATACTAATTGCAGAAATTGATCTCTCTGTTTTTGTATGTCGATAATGAATGTCTTGGTTCGGCGAAACTTTCGAAAATCCCCGTTCTTCGAATTGGCTGAAATTTGGGAAATAAGTTCCTTTTTGATAAAAACCATAATTGCGAGAAGGATTTTTAGCGACTAGGAAAAAACTTTTTTACCATTTCAAAGTCATTTCCTATATTATCTGTATTGACTTGTGAAAAGAAATCCTGGCGAAACTTCCGAAAACCCCCGTTCTTCGAATTGGCTGAAATTTGGGAAATAAGTTCCTTTTTGATAAAAATCATGATTGCGAAAAGGAGTTTTGGCGANAATAATTAAAAAAATTAAAATACTAATTGTAAAAATTGATCTCTCGGTTTTTGTATGTCGATAATGAATGTCTTGGTCCGGCGAAACTTTCGAAAATCCCCGTTCTTCGAATTGGCTGAAATTTGGGAAATAAGTTCCTTTTTGATAAAAATCATAATTGCGAGAAGGATTTTTGGCGACTCGGAAAAAAATTTTTCACCATTTCAAAGTCATTTCCTATATTACCAACACTGTATTGACTTGTGAAAAGAAATCCTGGCGAAACTTCCGAAAACCCCCGTTCTTCGAATTGGCTGAAATTTGGAAAATAAGTGCCTTTTTGATAAAAATCATGATTGCGAAAAGGATTTTTGACGACTCGAAAGAAAAAATTTTACCATTTCAAAGTCATTTCCTATATTACCAACACTGTATTCATAGTCGTGACCACCGAGGAGAGATTACTAAATAATCTCTAAGGATCTATCTTTTCTTATTCTATTCATCACAAAAAGGAGCGTAAAGTAAATTTTTAAAAACAGCCAGGTTCGTTCTTCGAAAAATATTTTAATACAAGTTTACAATGATTGGTAAAAAAAAACAATCGCGATAAAAAAGCACGCAACAGATAAAATCGAATATTTCGAAAACAGTCTCGCTTATAATTGTACAAGTACGTAAAATTCGTGTGAGTGAGTTTGTAATGCATGTGATAAGTATAGCATTGTTCAGAAGTACGAAGGTATTATAATTATAATATGCTTAGGCTTCAGAGTTCAATACCAGCGGTATCAAAACTTTTATTCTTTCAATTCGCTATTAAAATTTTTAACTGACGACATTGCGGTTCATCTGTACCGAGTCCCGTCTCTCTATTCGTATTATCGTGGACCCAACGTCGAATTCGAAGCAGATCGTGTCGGAACCGTGGCCACTCGACGTCGGTTTCATTTTCATAACGTACATTCGTTGTTCATGTGGGCGAATTCTTCCCGTACGTCTTCTATGGGTCTGATCCTTTCGCCAGATCAGAGAACTTTGTTTCTGAGGCGACCCAAGCCTTCTATTTCCGTTTCCAGCACATCCCCACGCTAAATAAAATATAATTGCGTTAAAGGTGTGAAAAATCAAAAAAATAATCTCAGTAAATCATCGATTTATTAGGACTTACCTGTAAATATTCAGGTGGTTTACGAGTATATCCCACGCCGGCCGGTGTGCCTGTGAGAATTACATCTCCTGGTAACAGGGTCATAAATCTGAAAGGTGTGATTATATAATCAGTCGCTATTTCCTGTAGGAAACTTAATATAAATTCTTAAGATCTAATATTGTTTCATGAAAGTGATAAGAGACACTTACTGTGAAATATAGGCAACGAGTTCTTGGGGTTTATAGATCAGCTCCTTAGTGTTGCCGTCTTGTTTAATATTGCCGTTCACCCACGTTTTGACGGGCAGATTATGGACATCGCATACGGCTTCCTTGGTCACTACCGCCGGCCCCAGCGGACAGAACGTGTCTATGGCTTTGGCTAAGAGAAACTGGCCACCGTTTCTCTTCGTCTTTTGCCAATCCCGCGCGGTGATATCCTGCGCCACTGTGTAACCGAAAATACAGTCCTCCCCCTCGTCATTGTTCAACGCCTTGCACTTTTTGCCGATTACTATCGCGAGCTCGGCCTCCCAGTCAACTTTCTATCGATGATACATCAAAAAAAAGAAAAAACAAATCGTCTAATGAAGCGAGATCGAGCGACATTAGAGAAACCATCGTCTTAGATAAAATAACGTCATCAAATTCCTAACTAATTCACCACACAGCGATTAGATAAGAATTGGCAAATTACACTTTTACGTAATCGGCTCGTTGAAAACACTGACGGTTTATTGATTATGCAATACCACGTCACTGCACAGCAACCCATCGATTTGTTATAATTTAAGAAACTGAATGTTATTAGAACAGATTCCTTTATCAAATGGACAAAAGAGTAGATACAGTTATCTTGCAACATCCGTCGTCAGTGAAATCATATCGCAAACGGAAGAATCGAATCTCAATCTCATCAGCGGATCAATTAATTCCTGTTTGTGTCTATAGTTCTATAATTAGAACGAAAGTCCGTTTAACTCGTTACGTAATTGTTTCGACTAAATATAGAGACGGTCACGGCTACGCGAAAGAACGTATAGAGAGATCCGCGGCGCCGACGATGCCAGCGATCGTTCTTGAACTTACATCCGAGAGCGGCGGGAGCATAATGTTGTCACGCGGACCGCTGATAGTGCTGGGGAACTTGTTAAAGATCACGGGCGATTCCGGCGGCGAGATTCCTTGCTCCCTGCAGTGGCCGCTGTAGTTCAGTCCCACGCATAAGAGTTTGTCCATCCGCGTAATCGGCGCCAAGAAGTTCACGTCCGCTTCCGGTATCACGCTTCTACCCTCGGCCACTATTCTGCAATCGTTCATGTTCGAAATAAGCGTGAGGAAATTCTTCCAGCGGGCAGAATCGGGTCTCGTAAATTAAATGTTTCTTCCAGTGGCATACTCGATGACTTGAATAACTGTTATGTCAATACGAATGATTATCGAGCTTCATTTGTCACTCGTTATTCAAACAGCTCTGGTTCAAATAAAATCTACATGTCATTTCGCTATCGGTATATTACTCCTCCACCTGCTAGGCGAGTAATTAAAACAAGACTCAAGCGACTCATCANACGTCACTGCACAGCAACCCATCGATTTGTTATAATTTAAGAAACTGAATGTTATTAGAACAGATTCCTTTATCAAATGGACAAAAGAGTAGATACAGTTATCTTGCAACATCCGTCGTCAGTGAAATCATATCGCAAACGGAAGAATCGAATCTCAATCTCATCAGCGGATCAATTAATTCCTGTTTGTGTCTATAGTTCTATAATTAGAACGAAAGTCCGTTTAACTCGTTACGTAATTGTTTCGACTAAATATAGAGACGGTCACGGCTACGCGAAAGAACGTATAGAGAGATCCGCGGCGCCGACGATGCCAGCGATCGTTCTTGAACTTACATCCGAGAGCGGCGGGAGCATAATGTTGTCACGCGGACCGCTGATAGTGCTGGGGAACTTGTTAAAGATCACGGGCGATTCCGGCGGCGAGATTCCTTGCTCCCTGCAGTGGCCGCTGTAGTTCAGTCCCACGCATAAGAGTTTGTCCATCCGCGTAATCGGCGCCAAGAAGTTCACGTCCGCTTCCGGTATCACGCTTCTACCCTCGGCCACTATTCTGCAATCGTTCATGTTCGAAATAAGCGTGAGGAAATTCTTCCAGCGGGCAGAATCGGGTCTCGTAAATTAAATGTTTCTTCCAGTGGCATACTCGATGACTTGAATAACTGTTATGTCAATACGAATGATTATCGAGCTTCATTTGTCACTCGTTATTCAAACAGCTCTGGTTCAAATAAAATCTACATGTCATTTCGCTATCGGTATATTACTCCTCCACCTGCTAGGCGAGTAATTAAAACAAGACTCAAGCGACTCATCAAGTGGCGATAATAATGCGTTAGTTTAAAAGGCTTAATCATCCATTCGCACAACACGTGTATGAATATGAAAATTGTACAGTCACATATAGTCCCTCGTTAGGAGACCGTACTCTCATAAGTAAACGGAAAAATACAAATGCCAGCTGGCGGCTTGAACTCGTAGCCCCGATAACCGATATGAGTTTTCCCATGAGTGATCTGCCATATGTCCCGCAAAAAAAAATCAATTTTACGGTAGTTAATATATGTATATATGTGTAATCCCGCGGAATTGCGATATCGTGACAAGCCGTCATTATGGAATTGCATAACTTCGACGTGGAGCATCGTATGTAATCATTTACGCACACGACCGCAATAAGTTTGCATTGTGTAACGCAAAAACAATTGAGAAATAAATTCAGAGATGAGGAAAATGAACAATGAGAAAATTGTTATGATCGAAAGAGGATAATTGACAAAAAATAATATAGACGGTTTCATTCAGAGGGATTCTGCTTCCATGAATCGGACAGCTCTGAGCTGACCCATAGCTTGCAAGCTCGCCAACTGGCACGCAAACAAATGCCGGTTTCGTTTGGAAATTTGCGCTCAACGATCACAATTAACAATAGATACGTTTGCAACCACAGGATCGTCAGAGAACACCATGCAAGTGGTGTGTCTGTGAAATATATTATGTACTGCTAATTAAATCTGTGTTCTACAATGGACCGAGTGTTTATTTATCTCAAAGTGAACAGGGAACGACTAATAAATTCCGAACTTATCACAAGTATTTTGTTTTCAATAGATTGTACATTTCGAAGGAAATATTAATTATGGATATAAATATGATGTGTCAATTCCAAAGGCGGTAAAAACATAACATTATTTGTAATAAGGTCTATCTTATCTTGTACCATTCCAATGTCTAATGGGTGTGTATCTATTCTACTCAAACATCGTCTGGAGATAGGTAGCACATAATCGAGCCTCCCTGTTCCGCCAATTGGCGTGAACGAACTGTTCAAACATTCTGTCTATATCATCAAATACGTCGCGTAAAAACCCGGATAAAATTGATCGATTCTTAAGTATGTTATTTGTAACGTGTCGGGTATACGAAATTCTTGAGACGTGCATATTTAGGTGCACCGGAAAAAACACAGATAACATGATCAAAACAGGAAAAAACACAAATGAAATCAACTTTGAGAGTTTGACATTTAAAAAAAGGAAAAACAGTACAGGTTCACACTAAACTCTTCCAACGAACCTTTCTACCATAGTTAATAGGTCTACCTCCTCTTCGCTGGAAAGAAACGAATAATGTATAAAATTTCTACAGAAACTTTCTTTCAAAAATTGTGCTTTTCCTACTAAATTTGTGTTACATAATAAAAATGTGTTCATCTTTCTTATCTTAACTCTGAGACACGTACGGGCTACGGTTTGTAGTTGATTACATTTCATTCACTCTCTCGAAACTTTCTCCGCAAGTGTTTTATTTTTCGTAAATGCTGATCAGGCAGCGCGATAACATATGATAATCAACTTGTTTATCATACTTTGGCCTTCGCAGTGTCGAGTTCGGACACACCTACCTTTTGGCTTTTTTTAATAAATCATCGCCGCCCTCGAGGAATTTCTTCAACGTGTTTGGGATCCGCGAGTCCACGGCAGATACCGCGATTATGTCACCTCCCTGGACGAGTTGAACCCCTAAGTGTTGTGGTCCCCCATTTTTACCAATAAATTGGACGAATCTATCAACATCATAAACATATGTGTTTTAATAATAAATTTTAACGAAGATCGAGATGCTTTCTCGAACGATTTACTTTCACAATCCTGTCGTCTGTTTTGGAATGATGCTGTTCGTCAAGTCAAACAGGTTTCAGTGAAAGAAAAACAAATTTGCCTCTTTAGTTCGCACTTACCTCTCACCAAACAATACGAAGATATCTTTCAAGGCTCGCTATTTTTGCACCAGGTGCGAACTCTTGGTGCAATCGGTCAAATAATATTGAAGGCAGATATAATTAAATGAAGAATTGCATAGGAAATAAAAGGATAAACAAGACGATACAGTTTTTGTAACATATTTATATACAATTATTATTTAAATAATAATATGCCTACGCCAAGTATGATATAATTATCGTGAACGTTTTTGTTTACGAGAATTTAGACTGTTTTTGTAATTAGAAGGTCAAAATTGATAAGTGCTTAGAGAACACGTAAAAAAATTAAGATAAGCTCTTGCCGAATCAAACCAAGTATACGTCTGTTAGAAAATAATGAAATATGTAGTACCAGTAACATACATGCAGTCAACATCCATTGCGAATGCAATTGAAACTGTTTGTGCCGAGTTTATCAACTTTGGTGTTAATCTCTAGTTTACAATTTAATGCAATAGAATTTGAAAACTTTCAGTGGCTATTGTGACTCAGCAGCCAACGCAAAGCAAAGATTATTCAGACTTAATTAATCATAATGTGTATAATGGAATTGTAAAACGATATTACTCCTAAACATTCAGATTTCCTCATCAGCTACCGTTGCCACCTGCTGTGCATTAAATGCTTCATGGAAAATGGTTTAGATTGCATTTTCTATATAATCGGAACGATATCGTTTATGAGTTGCTCGAGTAACTTTCTAACGTTACATAAAAGTAGAAAAGTCTTGTTGGTGTCAGACACGGCTTGTTCTACTCGTTGCAGTAGAGTCAGCAAGTGACTCGCATGTTTCAAAATTATGACAGTTAATTATAACAATCTATATAGTAAACAATAAAAACTTATTTAAATTTGGCATTATAATATATGTAGATTGTCAGAGATTCTATAAAAAACATACTTTGATACCAGTAAGTTTTGCGACTACGTTCAGTGAGTCCTATAAATGCCTAAGTTCAGACCCCTTCGGTATCGATGACATAATTACCCGTTTGCCTGGATAAATGTATTTCTTCGAATTAAATTCTTTTACGTTCATATAAACGTAACTTTCGAAGCAATTGACAGGTGAACGACATTTCATTGATGGCTAATCGATGTATGACGTTCATTGGCACGTAAAATTAATTGCCCTTTTGTTTTCCGAACTTGGCACGCTCAAATTATTCGAACTTTATACTTAACACTGAGGCAAGTCGTGTCGTACTTAAAAAAAAGGACATGTCTATTAACATTTTGCAAGCCATTCCTGATAGCCATTTCGCATGTATGAAAAAATTGTTGAGCAGAAATCGGGAATGAATTAAACCAAACCTTGCGACATCCGATCGATTGTACGGTGCTCTTTAAAACATGGTATTAAAAGAGTAAAGGGTTAAAAGATCGCAAAGTCAACTCACCTCATGTTGACCGCGCGACTGGTTGAGAAATTTCTACCGGGTATGCCAACGGCGAAATGCGTGTTCTTCTCGGTGCACGAGTTTCTAAAGACTAGGCAAGCTCTGCTGAGCGAACGCATTTTGTAACGGTAAGGCATCTTTTATCGTCGGAAAAATCGCAAACCGGCGCGATTACAACGTAGCAATATAAGCACCAGCAATTAAAAATGAAGGTATTCGTCGCGAAGGACGAATAACTACTGAATCAAGGTGGCTAAGTGTGCACGAACCGAGTTGAAGTTCATAGCGCCGTCTACAGTTGTCCAACAAACTAAAGTGTATGAATGTTCGATATTCATGCATCTGTGCATATGCCAGGTGCATACATATAAAATCCGATATCTACTTGTATACCACACCTGTGTATCGCTTTCGCGTATCATTTATGGTAGCACAGTAATGATAAAATTATCACGATTCGATATATAGGTTAAATAAACTCTAATAATTTAAGATTAAGCGAAACACTTTATTTTCTTAAAACAGACTGACAAGATTTACAAGTAGTTCTAAGGGAAAAGTCGTGGTTTTTTCCTTGTAATAGGGAACTCTTCACGTTCGTGATAAGGATTATAAGGATCGTCTACGTAATAATGTGGTCTTTTCCAGTACTTGGTCACCATTTTGTCTAACAATGTCGACTGAGTGCCATTACAGAAGATATGCATTTTCGCCTTATGTTTCCTTTTTCCATTCTTTCTCCATAGATGTTTATGACGCCCAGCACGGGTCCTGATCCACCCACCCCTAGAATGAAATGGAATGTATTGCACATCGTGTTAAATAATTAACTAATTAGTTATTTACTTCAGATGGAAATCATACCAGTTCAATCTGTAAAATCTGTCAATCACAGCTTTTACAGTCTTTCTTTTGGCTTTCTTCCTGGAGTATTTTGTAAGTGTTCTTACAGGAATGGTATTAGGCGGTAATGTTGGAGGGACAACATTGTTAATCTGTGCCTGACTATAAGTTAAAATTGTTTTCATTAATTAATTTTATATAATATATATATTAGAAAATATGTCCCTTTATACAGACCCGAATATATTATCTCTCTTGATATTGCTAACATTGCTCCAGTTATTAATAGTTGAAGAAAACGCTCCAAAAAGTCTTTGCTGCACGCATTGCGTAATGGGTAATTGTTTGTAAATCAGGGAACCAGTTAACTGAGCAACTTTCGTGCGCGAGGCGATATCTGAAACATAAGAACGAAAAGAATGTCACTGTATTTGCGTGATTTCAAATAAGCGCGTGTTCGGTTCGAATTCCACCGCGTTCCCACTGACAGCGGACCGATGTTGGTTCGTCGACCCATAACCTAGAACGCACGAGTTCGAACCGATTATTGTGGAACGACGTATCGAATTCGAGCGAATAATGGTTTAAAATGAAGCCACCAAACTATCGTTCCGCGTAGTGACGCGAGTGTTGGTGAACGGCGCGAGGAAATTCTGATTACGTACCTCGGACAGCGGTACTAACAATACGCAACATTCTTCTTTTCGCCTAGTTCCGTCGGTGGTAACCAGCTGTTTTGTCCCGTCGTTCCCTTTTTCCTTTGGCTGCCTGACCGGCCACCCGAAAGATGTTCCGAATTGGATTAAAATTTCCGTGCAACGGTCTAAACAGGGTATGTAAAGTAAGTAAGAAGCAAAAGCGATTGTACCCGCACGAGCACGACGGTTTCGCGTTTCCCGGATTCAACGAGCCGCGTAAAGACAATCACGGAGGAAACGTATCGTGTCTAGCACTCATAGACATTACTGTCGCATCGACTATTCTAATCGTATTTAATGTTTCGCTCGTCGTTCGACGTTTCCCTGGCGAGACATTTGTCGTAAACGGTGTGAGAAATCGTGGCCGCACCTCGATGACGATGCTCTCGCAAGTTGTCAGTGAATATTCCTGAAAACAACACCAAGGTTGCCCGCCTCGCGTGACAAGATGGCTTTTAATTTAGAGGCTTCTTACATAATTCCAGACAGTTTCAATGGTAACCGTCCTGTTACAGGTCAAAAAGCATGGACCTTCCAGACTCTACTTAACAACCAGGTGTTATGAAACACGTACACGAGTTAAATGTGAGCCAGAGTGGAGGTGAGTGAACCGATTCGCCCTACTGCTTTTCTAATGCTTCCTTACAATTGTCAAACTTGGCATCATGAGAATTAGGTTTAGAGGAGCAAGAATTTTTAATCAGTGTTTCGATTCGAATCCTGCATAGTTTTAATAAGCAATTTTTGACATTCATGTGTTAGGTTCAATTTAGTTCGAGGTTAAGTCATGCTTGACAGAATTACTTTACTCTACTTGTTCCTTAGCTTTATTACGATTGAATATCCTGTCCCAATGTATTGCCAAATTATTATGTAATTATTATTTCTGACCGATTCTCTAATACACATTGGAACCAAGAGTAGGACTAAAAATAAACTGTGTACATTTGATTATTGTATACAAGTTTGTGAAGAGTGTATCAATTAGTAAGAGACTCTCTTTTTTTATAAACACAGCAATATGTTTTAGGTATTTCAAGGATGACAAACTTATGTCCAGATATTCTGGACATAGGTACTCAACTGATGCACCAAGAAGGTATTCAAAGTTTAAACCTTACAATGTTGCTGTATTGTGTTACATAACAAAGCTCCATGCATGCTAGTATTAAATCTATTTCATTCAAATTCTATCTTTACTGCAAAAGGTTTAAATATTGATTGCATGATATTTATTCATAAAAATTGCACAGGAATTGATTATAAGTTTTGTTTTTAAAGTGAAAAGAGCAGTAGAGGCCCCAAAACACTGTTAACATTGACTGCAGTGACTATCGGATTATCAGGGGTGTTATCTTATGCAAAGCACGATCCTGTATTTCGTGCTAATCTGGAAGCCTGGGTACCCGGCACGGACAAGACGATTCAGATCATCTTTCAGGAGGAATCATCTTATTTTGAATTCATACGTACATTCTTCAAAACATTAAAACAATCGTAAGTACAGTGATACATTGATTTAATTTTTACTTCAATTATGGTACTAATTGAATTTGTTTATTTAAGGATAATAAGTGCCATTTTCGGAGGGGAGTCGGAGAAAGAAAAACCAGGTCAGAAAAGATTAGATTGCGTGAATTTTGAAGATTATACACGTGAGCCCCGTCACTAATACCTATATCCATTTCCTTCCTATCTCCTCGTTTAATTCGCTTTAAATAAAATTCCTTATTGTTTAAAAACAGTTTTATTCAGAATGTGTACGTTGCATACTAACATTTGATAAAACCATGTGTACTGTAGCACCAAAGCCAGCTTTTGTACCACTGGTTGATAAGAAGGAACCGCCTATTAATGAACCTTATACGGAAATAAGATTAAGTAAAGAAAAAGGAGAAGAAATTGAAGTTGGTACGCTTCTATTTAACACAATATATAATTTTATCACACGGAAGCTTCTCCAATATATCTTTGAATTAATGTGCGTATATTTTTTTAGTGGCCGAGAAACCTGCGCCAGTCACGAAGAGTATACCTCAGGAGTTAATGCCAAGGAATTTGGTCGAATTAGAAACGTCATGTGGTGAAACTGCGTCCAAAGCTATCGCAGCTTATCAGAAAGCAGCGTGTGCTATTCAAGATTATAATCAAGATGTTGTAAAAATCGTGGAGAGCTCTCACGCTACGATTGGAAGTTCCGTTTGGAACAGGTACGTTCATTTTGCATAGAGTCTTCAACAATTCATTTGTTAGTTATAAATAAACTGTTTTCGATTACAGGCTAAAGGATGCGACAGAAAAGAGGAAGAGTTCCGTTAAAGAAGCTGAAGATCACGCTAAGCTTGCATTGGAATCGCTCAAGAAAATGTATAGTTTAATAGACGATCCTCAGTTCGATGCGCCGTCGCATGTGAAAACTGCTGCCCGTAGAAATATTAAAAAAATACTAGACGATGTAGACGAAGCAAAGAAGAAATACGAGGTAGAAATAGAAAGTGGGAACATGGCCGAGCGTTACTGGAAGCAGGTCAAAGTAGCTCGGGAGAACCTCAATGAAGAACTTCAAATATTATTCCCCGAGATCAATATCCACGAGAAAAAATTAGCCCTCAACGAGAACGCTTTCGACTTGTTCGTTCTACACATGTACAACAAAGTGAGCAGCTTACAGAAGGAATTGGAAAAGTTGAGAGTAAGTAATATAGTAATGAACGATATGTTTAAAACTGTCAGACACCGGTGAGTCAAACGTGGGTGTAATTGTGTTATAGACGATCAATGAAAATAAAATGAAGGCGGCGTTGAAGGCGACGGGCGACACGGCGGCGCAAGAGAAAGTGGATACGCTGGTCTGTTTGGAATTGGACAAGGAGAAACAGTTGCTTCAGGAAGTGTTCGATAAAAAGGTAAGCAAATCGCCTGTACTTCGCATGCAACACAGATAATAGTATCTTTTGTGTCCGAGAATGAAATACGCAGTCTGTTTTCCGTACGCTCTAGTATCGCGGTCGCGTTAATTCGTTGAACGCGTATCCGAGTGAAATAACGGGGAAACTTTCCGGTAGCTGGTAGAAGATATAAAACCGCAGCCGCAACCGGTAATAATTCACGCGTAATGCCGCGGAACTTTGGATTTATGTCCTCACGCATCGCGCGTTCGAAAATTATGCGGCCAACTTTTCGGTAGGTATTTACGAAGCCGCGGATTTAAAAAAATACAGACGCCGTCGTGCGTTAATAATTTTCGACGCAAATACACTCGTTATCGGGCCGCGTTAAAACGGAGTTCGAATTAATTCACGGAATCCAATCGATAGCTATCTCATAAAGGCAAACATCGTGTCCGCGACGGTACACACAGTTTCCATGCTACGCGGATAGAATTTGGCATTGGGAAAGGCCGCGTCGCACACTTGCCCGTTATATGCGGCACATGGGGTGTGGCGTATCCCATATTCCTGTGTGCATGTACACGGGCGCATATCTGTCCGTTTGGTAAGGGATGAGGAGGGCGGCGGCGGGGCTGGGAGGGACGACTCTGCTACCCTTCAGGCTTTTTATCTATTTCCATTTGGCCCGCCGCCAATATTTCGCTAGCGGCAGGCAATATTATCTCTTTAGACTAGCCTTGCGGTATATCCGGCGTACACGCGTCTAGTCACACCGAGATATCCTCGCTCAGAGGAATCACTATGACTTGCTGTCGTCATAGTTGTCTACTGAGAGTTCGTCCTTTGACCTCGATTCCATTGGGAATCGCGGCTGTAGCTGGCTGCTGGCTCGAATTTCGGACGATAATGTTCCGATTGATATACACATTCAGCACACCAACTGACGCGCATAATTTGACGATTTTAGTGTTACCTATCACTATCATCTTAATTATGTATATTCCCTTTGAGAAAATATTTTAAATTGTTCCGAGAAGCTGCTAGCAATATTGAACATTGCGAACGGTAGTTACGTGCTGGAATAAAAAGTTCAATTGCGTCACGCTGCGCTTTGCTATCAAATAATTTGCGCACGGCTTTGAGATTTTACATTCTAACGACTTCCGTTGCTAACCGGTGCGAGAGTCGTAAAACTAGAAAGACTCGTAAAACCGGTGATAGAGTTAGTTGTTTGAAATCGAACGATCGTGGAAGTCGACTCTATTCGGAATACGCTACAGCACTGTTCAAGAGTTCCAATCGATTCGCTATAGTAATGAATCACTCTTTTAGCAAATCGCTTGAAAACCTCTATCAACTTTTACGTACGCGTAAAGAAATTTCGTGGACAATTTACGACACTGTAAACAGCATAGGTGAGTTTCGGAATGCAGTTCGTAAATAATTTCGGAATGAAGCGGGATGAGTTGATTGAAAAAGAGAATTTTTTAAAGAAATTACTATAAAAATGTATACTACTGCCGCGGTCATAACTGCGGGACATATGTACTCGGTTTACTTAGTATTCTTCGCATAAAGAATTCCTTCTGCTCGTTTAAAAAGGGTTCACGTTTTACACGTATATACATGAAAAGCTTTCTCATTTTGCTACCAATAAAGTGTAGAACAAGTCCTTCGGAAAAGAGTGGAAGCGTTTCGTTTTAATAAAGAAAGACGGTGAAGTGGCGTTCGGTATTGAACAGTTCGGAATCGTTCTTTATGGGCGCAGTAAGCTGTAGACTCTGTCTTTTATGTAAGACAATCCCCAGTATTTCCTTCAATAAATTAAAAATCCACGGACTACGATCCGAATAGGATTGATAACAGCCAATCTATTAAAATATTGATCTTATACAAACAGGATTACAGAAGGATATTTAGGATATAAACGTACGATTGCAGTTTCAATTATTGCATCGCAAAAATTTTACTCAGCTTAAAGTTTAAAATCATCGGGTACATTTTATATCAGTATCTCACAAAATTAGCGGATAGAGTATTGAAGTATCAACCCTTCTACTCTACTCGGCGCACATAAAACGCGGGAAAGCTTATTTTGCAGGGTGTTTCGGGGGATCTTTAACGATGTCGGCGCGTGATGACGAGCACTCGTATATCCGGTTTTACGAGGTTGTTATCGAACTTTCGTAAAAACATCGCTGGGACAAGCCAAGGCAGCTGCGCGCGGGAGCATTAGCGTGTTTCCGGTACGGGCGTTCGTAAATCGAAAGTGGGAATTCCCTGTTGGTCGCGGCCAGATGTAATCGGCCGACATTTTCGATCTTTTCCCGTTTGCTCCAGGTATCGATTGGCCCGCACGTCTTCTGTTCCCATTACAGCCCATCCGGACTTTATGGCCGGAGCGTGGAATAATTTAGGGCCGGCCGCGGCACAGTCCCGGAGAAAAATTTCGCGTTAACGCGATTTCAATTCCGATTCTTCCGACTTTTCCCCCTCGTCGCGTCGGGACTGATTTATCTCGAAGATGAGAGTGGGAAGTTCGAGCTGGGATCGACGTTGCATGAATTGCGGGATTCGAGATTGACGTGTTCGACGTTGTCGGTGAGAAATATTTTCGCTACGCGAGCGAAGGGTAAGAAGTTTTAAGAGTTACACATTCAAATTTTCCTTTGAGCAAATATTCAAATCGAGTTCATTGTCATTTATTTTGCTCCCCTTAATCTAGTCATTTCCCGGAAACTCAGCTGCAACTTTCGCGGAACCCTAATAAGATCTTTCTTAAAGGATTTCAAAAAAGAATGTTTCTTTTAAAACTTCTAATTAGAACTTTAAAGTTCTCTAATCAAGCGGGTAGGAGATGGCGAAAACTTGTCGAAGTTCTCGTTCTCTTCGAACGAGACAGCGCCTCAAAAGCGGGCCGAGATTTTCTCTAATTAGATCGCGAGATTCGGTGAATCTCTTGGCCGACGGGGGAAGTTGCTTACCGGCGCGAACGGACGGACGTCTCGGATTTTCCCATCGTGAACTTCCCCCGAAATCGGTGATTCGCGAATAGTTAACAGTCTCGAACGTTTCCCCGGGCCGATTTCCATGCTGGGCCGAAATTGCTATTCGATACGCGTCCTGGACGTTGATTTTCCCTCGCGGTGATCGATCGGCTCAAACGCGGCCAACGAAACGTCCAGGCGCCATGAAGAATGGTCGTACAACGGATGCTCGGCTTTTTTACGGCCAAGCATTATGTCCAAGATTCTTTTTTTTATTATTAAAACGCGATTTATGCACGTGCCACGATTTATAACCGGGCCGTTCTATTAATCTTGATGTTTTACGGTTCGCGGTTTCTTGGTAATTTCATTTTTGATAACGCAATTTTTTTTGTAAGTAGGCTTTGCGTGAAATATGGGGATGAAGTTTCGAAGGTAACCATGTTACGTCTTATTCAAATTTTTGCAAACTTTCGACGGGGATGTCGCGCAACACTGAGTGTCTGACCATATAGAAGTTATACTACTTAAAACTGTTCTTAATCTCTCTCATCATTATTATTCCTATTACTTCTCGCTGCCTATCATATTTTACTTTATCTAGTAAAGGTTGAAACAGTGGATAGAATTCTTGATTAATTAATTGTTATTTCTAATATTTATGCAATCTCAGTTTTATACTATTTGCATGCGGTTCTTTCGTGAGTGAATTTGTTCGTGAATCTTATTTTTTAAAGGCTTATTTGAATGTTCCATCATTGAATTAGACTATCGGACATTNAAAGAGAATTTTTTAAAGAAATTACTATAAAAATGTATACTACTGCCGCGGTCATAACTGCGGGACATATGTACTCGGTTTACTTAGTATTCTTCGCATAAAGAATTCCTTCTGCTCGTTTAAAAAGGGTTCACGTTTTACACGTATATACATGAAAAGCTTTCTCATTTTGCTACCAATAAAGTGTAGAACAAGTCCTTCGGAAAAGAGTGGAAGCGTTTCGTTTTAATAAAGAAAGACGGTGAAGTGGCGTTCGGTATTGAACAGTTCGGAATCGTTCTTTATGGGCGCAGTAAGCTGTAGACTCTGTCTTTTATGTAAGACAATCCCCAGTATTTCCTTCAATAAATTAAAAATCCACGGACTACGATCCGAATAGGATTGATAACAGCCAATCTATTAAAATATTGATCTTATACAAACAGGATTACAGAAGGATATTTAGGATATAAACGTACGATTGCAGTTTCAATTATTGCATCGCAAAAATTTTACTCAGCTTAAAGTTTAAAATCATCGGGTACATTTTATATCAGTATCTCACAAAATTAGCGGATAGAGTATTGAAGTATCAACCCTTCTACTCTACTCGGCGCACATAAAACGCGGGAAAGCTTATTTTGCAGGGTGTTTCGGGGGATCTTTAACGATGTCGGCGCGTGATGACGAGCACTCGTATATCCGGTTTTACGAGGTTGTTATCGAACTTTCGTAAAAACATCGCTGGGACAAGCCAAGGCAGCTGCGCGCGGGAGCATTAGCGTGTTTCCGGTACGGGCGTTCGTAAATCGAAAGTGGGAATTCCCTGTTGGTCGCGGCCAGATGTAATCGGCCGACATTTTCGATCTTTTCCCGTTTGCTCCAGGTATCGATTGGCCCGCACGTCTTCTGTTCCCATTACAGCCCATCCGGACTTTATGGCCGGAGCGTGGAATAATTTAGGGCCGGCCGCGGCACAGTCCCGGAGAAAAATTTCGCGTTAACGCGATTTCAATTCCGATTCTTCCGACTTTTCCCCCTCGTCGCGTCGGGACTGATTTATCTCGAAGATGAGAGTGGGAAGTTCGAGCTGGGATCGACGTTGCATGAATTGCGGGATTCGAGATTGACGTGTTCGACGTTGTCGGTGAGAAATATTTTCGCTACGCGAGCGAAGGGTAAGAAGTTTTAAGAGTTACACATTCAAATTTTCCTTTGAGCAAATATTCAAATCGAGTTCATTGTCATTTATTTTGCTCCCCTTAATCTAGTCATTTCCCGGAAACTCAGCTGCAACTTTCGCGGAACCCTAATAAGATCTTTCTTAAAGGATTTCAAAAAAGAATGTTTCTTTTAAAACTTCTAATTAGAACTTTAAAGTTCTCTAATCAAGCGGGTAGGAGATGGCGAAAACTTGTCGAAGTTCTCGTTCTCTTCGAACGAGACAGCGCCTCAAAAGCGGGCCGAGATTTTCTCTAATTAGATCGCGAGATTCGGTGAATCTCTTGGCCGACGGGGGAAGTTGCTTACCGGCGCGAACGGACGGACGTCTCGGATTTTCCCATCGTGAACTTCCCCCGAAATCGGTGATTCGCGAATAGTTAACAGTCTCGAACGTTTCCCCGGGCCGATTTCCATGCCGGGCCGAAATTGCTATTCGATACGCGTCCTGGACGTTGATTTTCCCTTGCAGTGATCGATCGGCTCAAACGCGGCCAACGAAACGTCCAGGCGCCATGAAGAATGGTCGTACAACGGATGCTCGGCTTTTTTACGGCCAAGCATTATGTCCAAGATTCTTTTTTTTATTATTAAAACGCGATTTATGCACGTGCCACGATTTATGACCGGGCCGTTCTATTAATCTTGATGTTTTACGGTTCGCGGTTTCTTGGTAATTTCATTTTTGATAACGCAATTTTTTTTGTAAGTAGGCTTTGCGTGAAATATGGGGATGAAGTTTCGAAGGTAACCATGTTACGTCTTATTCAAATTTTTGCAAACTTTCGACGGGGATGTCGCGCAACACTGAGTGTCTGACCATATAGAAGTTATACTACTTAAAACTGTTCTTAATCTCTCTCATCATTATTATTCCTATTACTTCTCGCTGCCTATCATATTTTACTTTATCTAGTAAAGGTTGAAACAGTGGATAGAATTCTTGATTAATTAATTGTTATTTCTAATATTTATGCAATCTCAGTTTTATACTATTTGCATGCGGTTCTTTCGTGAGTGAATTTGTTCGTGAATCTTATTTTTTAAAGGCTTATTTGAATGTTCCATCATTGAATTAGACTATCGGACATTTAATATATTTCGTACGAAAAGGGTTCCCCAACTTTGACTTTTAATTCCGAATCGTTCTGAGAGTTGACAAGGAAATTTGTCGGATGGAATATCGGGAGGCCAAAATATTCTTCTGTGTCGTCCGAGAATTTTTTCTCCCCTTCCGCCAATTTAGAGTTTCACAGGGTTGAGGACCGGCGACCAATGAATATTAAAATATCGACTTCCGAACATCGGAGTCGATCGGAATCCGTTGCTCGACTCGCGGCTATCGACACCGGCCATATCCGTCAAACTGAAACTATTACAGCCGGATATCTTTTCAAGCGTCGATCGGAAATGGACGTATCGATCGCAGCGTGGCCGTCCGTGTTATTAAACCCGACCCTTCCAGTCGATTTCGCTAAGGAACTCTCCAAAGGAGCGATTCAGACGACGAAGAACGCCGGTTCGCCCCAAGTTTTGTTTGTTCAGGGCCGAGGGGTTTCGGGCGTGAGACAAACGGTTCATTTATTTTAGCGTCAGTACACTTTAAGATAAGTTTAACCAACAGATGATTATTTTTTAACACGAGCAAATGATTCTCATCCATCTCGTTTGTTAAGTAATTTAATCACCGATTTATAAAATTTGCATATCGAATATTGCTGTCGACGGCCACTTTCCTTTACGTTTCTATCACGCGTTGGTCAATAAGCGTCGAAAATTGAGGGATGAAATCGAGCTTCCACGGTGATCGGGAATCTCGAGCGAATCACGGATCCCAATTTCATTTCGGCCGGCAGTTATCGTCGCAGATGGCCGCGGTCTCGATTTTTCTCCAAAACGGATTAGAGGACGATGCACCGGATTAGCATCGTTCGTCCCGCGGATCGTTCGCCGCAGCGCGGATGAAAACAGTCTTTGTCCGGCTCTCTCGAATGTACTTTTTTTCTCTGCCATTTTTTTTTTTAAATTTCTCCATGGTTCGCGCGCGCGGCCAGTCGTCCGATTAATTTAATTTCCGCGGCGCGGCATGGGAAACATCGGCCGGGTATCAGGAATCATATTTTTTTCCCGCCTCACGCGTTTTCCCTACGTTTGGACCGGGAACGCGCTCGATGGATCGTTGTATTCACGAGAGGCTCGTCCCTCGCTCTTTTATTTGTCTCCTGGTCTCTTGCGGTGATCCGATTTTCACACGAGTGTCCGTCGACAGAGAGGTATTCTCCTGTCACGGAGACAGATACGCATATTGGAAAAGTTTTGACACTGACGCTTTCACATTTCTGAAACGACGAAACCTCTAAATAAACGCTTTAAAGTTATCTTCATTAATTTCCTAGAACAGAGTCCCTAAGTAAACCGCCTTTCGCTAAATTCCTAGGGCAGTTTACACGTAATGAACTTCATCTCGAAGATTAAATTACTAATTGATCGAAGAGGCGCGTGTCTCGGTCTAACTAAGGGTTAATGGAAAATCCATGACACCGGTGATCCCCCTGGGTCAATCAGGGCGTCCAATCGAAGGGATTCTGTAACCTCGCTGTCCACGACGAAACGCATAGCCGTTTCATGAACGTGTCCGTCGGTTTATCTCTCTCTCTCTCTCTGCTCGTCTCTCTTCCTCTGACACTCGAGCGGGTCGCTTGTCAGATCAGCCGGCCGTTAATTATTGACACGGTATCCCCGCGTACAGTGAGAGAGAAGAGCGAGTCCAGAGGCGATCGGCTTGTCTCCGGGTCCCGTGTAAGCGTGCAAAACGCGTCAAGCGGAAGCGAAAGCGGAGGAAAACGATCGAGGATTAGCGTAGACGCTTGGCTCGCTAATATGCCCGCCGAGCGTGGATAATTAGTCAAAGCTTTTATTAGTCCCTGATTAAATTTACTTCTCGTCGAACAAACGACTCTCTTTCGGAGACGTACGGGTTTTTATCTGAAGTTTTACAACACCGGACATATTTTATTATTAGCCTTTGATAAATTTAGAATAAAATTTATCGAATTCGTTATTTTATTAAAGTTTCCTTGATTTTATCCTTTTTACGATGGTTTAATATACGAGATAATTACATTAGTTAAGCTTAATTTAGTAATGGTGGTTTTGAACAGAGAATAGTTTCTATCTCTGGACGTTGAGAAAAGTGTCTCATATTCCACGACTGAGCTTAATAATTCTGATCCCGGTGAAAGTCCTGGCCACCACTTCCTCTTCCGCGTTTCGTATCTTATAAGCTCCACTCGAGAAAATAAGGCTGCACTCGGTCCAATCTCCGACGTGAAACAAAGGAGACGCTTTGCGAAAAAGCACGGGTACATAGTTTGCATACAAGTTAGGAGAATGTAGTAAATATATTTGGACGTATTTATAGGAATGATAGAAGTCTCAAGATTAATAAGTTTTTTCTCTTCCATGATTTCAAAGATCCTTCAAAGTGTCCATTATTAGTTCACTCTTTGCGTACCACATTTTATTCCTTAGAAAAGAAATTCTTATTTTGTGCTTGTTTACGATCTCTGCCGAAAGGTCTGGCTGGAAATATAAGAAATGCTTTCTTTGACGTTTCTTATTCACTCTCCAGAATAGGAAACAAAATAACATAAAATCGTCTCCGGGTTCTTGATGGATCGACACTGACTTTCAATCATAAAGTCAGTAAAAGAATAAAGTCTCAAGCGAGAATTTTATGGAAAGTAGATAAATATCTTTTTTATTTTATTCTTATAGTTGTTGGAGGAACAGAAGAAGTTTGAAGACGAGGTGCGGCGACAGCTGAAGTTGCAGGAACAGGTGCATACCGATCATATTCAGGAAGCAGTCGCGTTGAAGCAGCAGGAGGTGATGAGGACCATGAATCGCGCGCTGAGCGAACAAGCGGAATCCTTTTCCACGCAGCATAAGACTAGCCTCGCAGCCGTCGTCGGCAGGTTACGCGGCCTCGAAGCTGCGCTCAAGGGTAAGTCTCTTATTCATTTTTCTTTCCATGGATATCTACGTGGTTTGTTTTACGTCAATTTATATAAGCTCCAGAAATTTATTACTGCTGTGTATGTTCTACCATCCGAAATAACGTTTTATTACCCGTATCAAATAATTCAAAGAGGATTTGTATCTGTGGCCCCACGTGCGTTGAATTGATGACATTTTTATTGCGATAAAATTGGAATTTCAAATGAGCCGCTTTTCAGTTCATGGTAAAATCATTTCCAAACTAAATTCACACCTTAATAAGATTCTCGTGTAAAATTCTCAGTTACTCTTTAGAATAATGCCACGTTTTAAAATTGCCATTACAGTAATTTATTGCATTCATATATGCAAAGGTCGTTTAAAAAATGAAGTCCAGTCGCTCGTATAAGCGTTGATCCTCGGTATATGAATTTGAGAAGTTTCTTAGGATGTAAGAAATCGAAGAGACGTGAAGGACTTGCAAATTTGTAGAGTTAACACGATCGACAAAGTTAAAAGTCATGACTTAGAGAATTCCTTGGAATGCGATCGTGTGTAATTAGAGGAGCCCTTTGAGAGGGATTCGCACTTGTCGCGCAACCTTAATTCGAGATTGTAATTTCCCTTCCATTTTCTGGTGAAGGCGCGAAGTCTCCACACGATATCCCTACGCGTCTCCGGCGAGTAAACGTCCGCCAAGAGGTAGCTTCAGCTGCCTTTGTCCCGTGGAAACGAAACCCGGCAGAACACGGCAGCCTAATGGCCGCCTTTGTCGCGTTCTCCATTATTTCGTCGCTTAATTACACGGGGAAAAAGGTAGCGGGCTTAAGTATCGCGCGGCCGAGGCGTCGCGTTCTCCCCTGGGCACGTACCTACCTATCCACCAGATCCGATCCTATACTTGACCGTTTCCACTTCGCTTTGTGCTCCGTCGAAGGACGAGGCGGAAGTTGGATCGGATTAAGCCGAGTTTACCGAAGGCTACAGCCGGGATTCGATCCCAGGAGAAGGTCGCGAGCCTGAGAAATTAAGACCCGGTTCCCCGGACGATTCGTGATTGAATTTCCCTCGGAACTTATGAAAGAGCGTGACGCCCCGAGCTTTGAGAAAGCTGCGGATGACCAGCCGACCATGAGGTTTGTTGGCTTTCGCTGAGTATAACGCTATTCTAATCTTTTCCTCGGCTCAGGCTGCTTTCGTTCTTATATTAACATGTGCAATTTAATTTTTCTAAGGAAATATTAATTATTGATTCAATAGGGCGTAATAAATAAATGATTGTCCCATAAATTTTGTATTTATGACCGTGAAGGGGTTAAAATCCGAGTTTTCCGGATAGCTAGGAGGTCCATTCGATACCTACATGCAGGTCCTGGATACGTACGAGTGGAAAAATATTATATCATTTCCGATACGGTGCGGGCTACGATACGGGAATATTAATGGGCCGGTTCCTCCTCAGTTCGGTCACGTAGCTACGCGGCAACATTTCCATGCTCTGTTTCTTTCCGCTCCGAGGAAACTTATAGCCGTAATAAGTAAAACAGATTCCTCTGAAACTATTTCCACCCTCTACTCTAAGTAATTTAACTTCATTAATGTTTATGCACTCTGTTCGCCGAGAAACTGACGCACGCACTTCCTTTTCTACTTCATCGTTACTCGAGATCTTTATGTTCATTGAAAAACTTTCTTACTCTCAGGTTTAATTCAATAGTGGACTTCCTCGAAGATTCTTGGATTTGTTTCTTTATTCCTTTTCGAAAATTTATTTAGCATTACAATTTTTATATAGACAATTTTATGCTATGCACTTTTTTTTCTAATTCTATTTGACATTCAAATATTTTTTTTTATGTAATTAAAATTGAAAAGATAAAAAATTTCGTCAATTGCTATCAATTATCAAGAATGAAAATCTGTAAGAATAGTATAGTGAAGAATCTCTTATGTTAAAGGTTGAAGATTTTTCCTTGGAAGTGTGGAACACACTCGATTTCCCTCGGTCGATCCTTTTTCTCGTTTTGGAATGAATCCGAGTCGGACTTAATACACCTCCGAGTGTGGCGTTATCGCGCTCTACACGTCCTCGGAGATTAATCTCCGATTAACGAATAAACTCGAAGAGACTGTGCCATTGATCTCAAATGGCTAAGAGGTCTTTTTGTCGTCTACTATTCCTCGAACAGCGTAATCTTAAAAAAGAGAAATACGTAAACACTAAGCATTTTAATCAGGATTACACTGATTTTTTCTCGCAAAACCGATTATATTTCTTTCCCTCTTTAGAATATTTTATTCCTACATCTGATCTAATTTTTCCTACGTATCTAAACGGATTTTGATGTCCGCACCAATCGGGATTCCTATAATCCCAAAGAGACTGCAATTTAATTTTTTAATTAAAGGAATGTTCAAAGCAATTTTTTATCATACGGGAAGCCGGATCCTTTTACCTCTTTTTATTAATTAAATTCTCGCGCAGAATTACGCCTGTATATCATTTGAGACGTTGACCATTTGTTACACGGAACTCGTTTTAGCTTCGTTTGCTTAACAAATAAAACCTTTGATTCGCGAGAATAAGCGAGCAAACACGATTTAAAAGAAAAATCCGCGAGATCTACGAGGATAGGATTTTGTTATCGGCCCGTTAAATTTTTATTCTACCCGCACAGGATTCCGTTCCTTTTCTGCAGCAAACGGATACCGCGCGCCCGGTTTCAACGTGCCCACACACGAGCACACGTTATTTCCTTGCTCTATCGGCCGGCACAAAGGCATTGTTTAATTTGGCACGGCGAGCGTCATGGGGGAATAGAATTTTTTAGGAGCACGTGATAGGAGAACGGCTCTCCGGCGGGCTAAGAGAGATATTAGTATTTTACAAGGAATCATGGCGTGTATCTCGCGTGAAATTGTTATGGCCGAGTTCTAAACTCAGCTTCTTGTTTGAAACTCCCATAAAAATTTGCTGCAGTTTCTACGAACATGATTTTTAAAATGTATTTTTTACCGAGCGTTTCCACAGACATTTACTGCCGATTCACCGGCGTTCTTCGTGGTTAGGCTATTGCTATTTTTGTGGGAAATTGCTTTTTGGTCGGATATTGGGCAGTTTTGTAAAGAAACGTGTTTCGTAATGGGATTCTGATTCATAAAGTAAATAACAAGCCAGTCAAGACAATCTTCTACAGCACAATAATTATATAAATTGTATTAACTTGGCAGTATTCCTTCAGGAATGCAAAACGAAATGACTAGACCATCAGCAGAAAAAAACGCGATATACTCTTTCCCCGGACGGGTTGGACGGAGCTTTCAAATGAGTCGCTGTACCCGGCGCGTATGGGGGACAAAAACAGCGGCAATAAATCCGCGGTGCCGGTATAATGGCGGTGTTTCCGGGGATAGTTTCGACGCGAAGCGAGGGGAACGGTTGATAGTTCCCTGGACAGTTCGAGGGTGATAAAGAGACGGAGACAGAGCCGGTGGATGGGTCGAGTTGCCGCGGTTAGTCGCGGTATTACAAGCTCACGAGACTAGCTAACGTATGCAGCATGCGCCGCAATTATAACTTGAAGCGTTCCCTTTTCCCAGCCCCGTGCGTGGCTACGAGCCGTCTTTTAAAAGTCCCGATTTAACAGTCGTCCCGGTTGATCGGTATCACCGGGGAGACATTTCTAAAGAGTGACAGTCTTATGGGACTTTGTCATACGAAAAAATCAGCAATTTTTTAGACTTTGTAGAATATACATATTGCCAGTACCAATGAAACGCCAATGAATTATATTTAACTTTTTAAATTCTGGAGTTAGGAGAAAATATCATAGAACCTTTCTTGTAGAGGATGTCAGTGGCTACAATTTTTGTATACAAATTTTTTCGCTAGCGTACTGAAGAGATAGAAAACAGCGATTACCGACTATTTTTTTTAGCCCCATTGGTCCCCATTCGTTGTCCCAACGATTACATGGGCACTACCATTCTTTACTGACATTTTCTCGGTAATTTTAAAGATAGATAGACTAGACAGTGTTAACATGGACTCGCGCCAAACTATGTTGCTCGATTAAACGTACAATTAAGTAAGCCATTAAATACAAATATTAGAAGTACTTCATTTATTTCGTATCATTTTTTTACAGAACTTTCTTAAAACACTCTGGTTATCATTTCATTTTTAATTTCGTCCAGTCGAATTAGCAGCCCGGATAAGAATGTTTTTGTTCCCCGAGCCTTGGTTTCAATTTTTCCGACGACCACGCGGCGCTGACTTTACAGTCCGAGCGTAAAAAGTTGAAAATACACGGGTCCGGGGGTACACGCTTAACGGCTTTCTGCCGCCGTATTTCCACGCCGGGATTTACGGTTCTGCCCAGCGGCGCAGGAACCCTTCTCCGCCTTATCTTCTTTCCTACCACCCTCCCTGTCCTTCTCCGCGCGAACACGGAGGACACTGGACGCGCTGGGGATCAAGCTTAAAGAGGATCGATGGATCCGTGACACGGAAAAGAATTCAACATCGAATCCGTCCAAAATAAAAGTAGATCGACAATCTTGTAAAATTCTTACAATGACGCAGCTCACTCGTAGAGTTCTTTAAAAATCCAAAATCATACAATTAATATTGAACTTCTTATGTAAAAAAAAATAGAACGTTTAACAAAGTCGAAGGTAGAAGTAAGAGCAGTTTTACAGTCAGTAATTTTTAATTGTTGAAGGAATTTATGTGTCCATTGTAAGAGGATTTTGAACGACGGAAGTTGTAACTTCGGAATTAGGGCAAAGCGATGTCCGTCCAGGATTTCTTACCGCAAACCGCGGTTGCAACTTGCATATTGTTCCGGCAGATGCAAGTGGAGGGTAACGAGATGGTTCTTCTGAATTTTGCATACGCATACTCTTGCCGGCTCCGCACAAACCTGCTGCATGCAGGTGCGGCATGCAGATGTGCAATGCGGTTCCACGGTCGTACATATATTTTCCACAGAATTTGCCCGGGCGATCTCGCAGTTTTCCTTTCGAAATCAAGCTTAAAGTTTCGCGACTCGCATTACCATCCGGCAATGAATATTTCAAGAATCCTTGTCACTCGTGTCCCAACTTTTTACCGTCGTACTTTCACTACGAAGATTGAGAGACATTTTCGTCCTCTCTGATATCCCGTGACAATTTTATCCCCATTCGCGTTTCTTCCTCGTGAAACTATAATAAAATCACAGCAAAAAATATTGAAATAATAATTGTGAGAATCTGGACATCGATCTTTCACAGGGAATAATCATAATTCCATCTGCGGAATGTAAAGCAGATTGTTTAATTCATTTCGATCATTTCATTCGATTTCCAAGGTGCTGCTGGACGGCGGGAGATAATTTAAGGTACGAGCAAAGATGAATTGTCGGTCGCAGGTTCGAAGGAAATACCGCAACCCAATTGAGTCTCGGTCTTTGTTCGTCGAGATAGATAATTTGTCATCGCGAATGAAATGGACGATTCACTCCCGCGCGGAGATAAATCACGTCAAATAAAAAATGTATAATATAAAGATTGGTCCTCTGCTGGTTGGCTGCGAGAATTGCCATCGTCACATGCATGAATTGGCTAGTTTGTCCTCGCCTCCCCGAGGATCGTTGACAGACGAGCTTAGAAATTGGTTTTATGATAGATTCCATTATAGTCGTCAGACCGTTCCCAGCTTTGTTAGAGAGACTAAAATAGGATAAGACGGGTTTAAAAATAATTGGGAGGAATAAAAGGAATCTGAATTACTTGATTTATTTATATCTCTCGTCGTTGACGATATGTGCTACAATTTCACTTGACGTCATCTTCGCCAATCAAGGATATTACACAGAGCGATTGATCAAATTGATGAATTCATCAGTTTCTGTGAAAGGGGTGGTATATTCCGCTCAGTAATCAGGAGTCTTTTATCCGTTCCACGAATCCAGGCGAGACCTGCCTCCCTTTTTTTTTACCTAGCGCTTTTCACTTTCACGGGCTGTTCGTCACGAGGAATCGTCAAACAGAGTTAGAAGTCGCCGAGCGGAATTTTTCCGGCCGTTTGGACAGATCCACGCCGACGACGGCGCGGGGATAATGGCCCGGCGGCCGGTCCGGCTCGGAACGGCCGGACGAAAAGTCGAAAAGCGCGAGGGACGTGGCGAAATTGATTGGCCCGTATCGATGGGGCGAGATTATCGTTCTGGCTTTTCGACCATCCCCTACGGGCGCCTCGAGTGACGTTTATTGCTTGCAAAAATGTTTTTCGCCGCGCGTGCGACCCTCCGGCCTGTCACCTTGTCAAATATTACTGGCTCGAGGATTGACGATTCACCGCTCGTTCCCTGTCTTCGGATTCGAAATTTCATCGACACGTGCGAAATGTTCAATGAATATATTAGAAAATCGTTATTATACTTCAGAGGAATTCGTGACGCGCGGAAAAATGCAAGACGTTCCACGACGCTTGTTAATCCATTTTCTGATTTTATTTTTAGGCCGATTGAGGAAATTGATGAATTTATAGGTGCGTACGAAATTTAATTATCCGTAATCAGATCCTCGATCTGTTAAGCTTGATAAATATGTAATCTGGTATGCACATATCTCGGTGTACGTAATGGTACCAGAGCCCGCGACCAAACACAGATTATACATACTAATGTGCGCTATTAATTACATTCATTATATCTGTTGGCGATGCTTCAAACGATCTAATTGAACGCGAAATCAGACTAAATCTGAGTCAAAGCACTTCCTAATTTTCGAATGACATGATAATACAATGTATCATATTTATACATCATCTATTTACTATAATAATGTATTATATTTATACATAATTTATTTCCTATAATAATATATAATATTTTTGCATATAATTTATACATAAATATGTTACTATTAATGTTTGTATGATGAAATTTATGTTCATAACGCAGATGCCAGACACCTTTCACTATTTCGCGCTGGTGATAGAAAACATTCAGTACGTTTGAATTCCAACTAACTTTTCCTTGTCGCGCGGCCTGCGATTAATTACGCGAGTAATTAAGCGCGCCGTGTCCAGAAATTACGCCCGTTATTCGGTTTGTCAATTAGCGCTGCGCGCCCGACGACACCTGGGAAAACCGCAGTTTCGGTTTTTCGGATGGCCAGTTTTGCGAAAAATGCGACGCGCCGTGTTTTGTTCGCATTGCGGGAATTCTTTTCCAGTTTCCATGAACGGAAAAATCAGATATAGCAACTAAGTTTCATATATTCGATTTTCCATTTGTATTCAGGCTCAATGTGGGTCGTGTTTCAATTTTGTCTGCGTTCCATTTAAATTGATGTAGAACGAGAATACGATGGAAATATACTCGCCGTCCCGAAAGAGTAGGACTGGGCGCAGTTCGGTTTTTTATTATTCCGCGCATTCCCTCCCGTTTACCATTTCCTAATGCAATCCCATTCGTTGCCGATAGTGACTTTCGTTTATCCGTGAGGCCTAAGCGATCATTGCAATCTCCACCACTTTTCAAGCTGCGTGAAATGGTCCTACTCTTTCAGGACAAGTATAAAATGGCAAGGGTTTCGGTGACCGCGTCTCTACGGTAACAAAAGACAGTATCCATCTCTAAAAAGCAGAAAGATTCCCGGCGTCTGTATCAAAGAGTTCGTTGGAGCGCGAACCGGACCGGCATTAACGCTGCTAAACCGGCCGCCGATTAAAGCGGTAATTAAACTGACCGGCAAGAAGGCGACGACGCGCACGCGAAATCCATTAACCATCCTCCCGGCCGTTCTTTTTTCACGCGCGAGCAACGCCCGAAAAACGTGTCGACGTGACGCGAAGATTTATCACGATGTACCGCGGTAATCGCGGCCCCACTCTCCCGGGCGCCCTTCGGTCGTGTCGTTCTCGTTACGATTAATTAACGCCTACGACGATAAAGCGCACCGCGATGAATCGTATTTGGCTCGGTAATTAATTATCCGGTCGGTGCGTGCCCCGGCCCTCCCCGTGTCCGGTTTCGACAATTACCATTTTACCCAGCCTGTTTTCGATCTTGATGAAAATTCATTGCGCACACCGTTAAATGGAATNCGCAGTTCGGTTTTTTATTATTCCGCGCATTCCCTCCCGTTTACCATTTCCTAATGCAATCCCATTCGTTGCCGATAGTGACTTTCGTTTATCCGTGAGGCCTAAGCGATCATTGCAATCTCCACCACTTTTCAAGCTGCGTGAAATGGTCCTACTCTTTCAGGACAAGTATAAAATGGCAAGGGTTTCGGTGACCGCGTCTCTACGGTAACAAAAGACAGTATCCATCTCTAAAAAGCAGAAAGATTCCCGGCGTCTGTATCAAAGAGTTCGTTGGAGCGCGAACCGGACCGGCATTAACGCTGCTAAACCGGCCGCCGATTAAAGCGGTAATTAAACTGACCGGCAAGAAGGCGACGACGCGCACGCGAAATCCATTAACCATCCTCCCGGCCGTTCTTTTTTCACGCGCGAGCAACGCCCGAAAAACGTGTCGACGTGACGCGAAGATTTATCACGATGTACCGCGGTAATCGCGGCCCCACTCTCCCGGGCGCCCTTCGGTCGTGTCGTTCTCGTTACGATTAATTAACGCCTACGACGATAAAGCGCACCGCGATGAATCGTATTTGGCTCGGTAATTAATTATCCGGTCGGTGCGTGCCCCGGCCCTCCCCGTGTCCGGTTTCGACAATTACCATTTTACCCAGCCTGTTTTCGATCTTGATGAAAATTCATTGCGCACACCGTTAAATGGAATTCTTTTTTTTTTTTCACAATCCCTCGCCGCGAATTTCGTGACTGGAAACGGGTTTGAAAATCGCATCAACGGATTTGTGTAATCTATTTTATTAATTCCCTTAATCCCCGAAACTATTTCAATCTTTAATCTGTTATCGCGCGCGCCCCGGTGGGAATCGCGATTGGAAAAAAAATTTTCCATTTTCCATTTTTTATGATTGTTTATTGTATCGATCGGACGGACGTTTAATCGCTGGAAGTCACGCGTAGTCTCTTTTGAAAACCCGCGAGGGCACTCGATTATTTCCGCGAGTTTTCGCGCCGCAGGAACAATTGTATCTGCGCGTCGCGTCGTATACGGGCGGGCCGGTGTTTTCGGTCCGGTTTACGCGCGACGGATTTGCCATTTCGTTGACTCGAAAAAGAGCCGCTGCGTATCGACGGGAAATCGATCCCGACCGACCGGCCGGCCGGACCTTCCTTTTGTTGCTTTTGTTGCAGCCGCGAGAACGCGTTCGTGAAACAAGGTCACGCGGTTGGGTAAAACCGGGTGAAAAATGAGATGAAATATAGAAGGAAATGGAGTACAATTTTAGGAGAGGAAATATTTGGGTGCTAAAGGAGAAAAAGTGGGATGGGTGGGGGTAAGGGATTATGAAAGGGGAGTCGTGAAAGGAGGAAGGAATTTAGGGGAGGATAATAGAATAGAGCGTAGTGTTATAAAAAACGGACGATTAAGGAGGAGAAAATGGGGCGAAAATTCAGCATGGGAATATTGGAAAATTAATAACAGAGAATGCTGTCCAAAAGTTCAGTGGGTTATTAACACAGAAAATAAATATGATACGAAACAATAGTCGGAGAGAGAAAAGGAAGCTTTAAAAAAATGTAGTGGGAAGAGAAAATTACGTAAAGAGAAGAAAATCCTGAACAAGGAATCGGGTCTCGTGACGTTATAATAGAAGGGTCGCGATGGGCGAGCGAGAGGGCGGAAACAATTGGTGGAACGTATAAAAGGGTCGGTACATTCAAAGGGAGACTAATTGTGTGGAATGTGCCATCGAAATTTACGAGACACTCGAACCGTGGAACGTCACGCGAGCAGGCCACAACCTGGTCTAGCCTAATCCCCCGTCGATTTGACCTCCGTTTCGTAACGAGTGCTATCCTCGTAAACAATGAGCACCAATCTGCTAAAAGCGACAGCGAATTTTATTGTTAAGCAGCCCCCGTCGCGGTGACGGATGCGACACGCAACTCTGGTACGTTTGACAGGAAAAATCCTAAAAAATGGACGATCAGTTTATTAAAAAATACGTCTGTCATCGGAATAATTTTTATTTCGTATTATTAATTCATGATAATTATTGCACAGGTCTTGGTTCGTGTTTTGCAACAAAACAGCGCCTTGTATTTCTAATTTCGTTCCACTCTTCTGGGCGCATGTATTCATACACGGAATAAAATCCGTGGGAAGCGGTCGAACGTCAGCACGAGTCGGTTTCCGCGCTGATTTCCCCGAGACAGTAATCCTAGGTAACACGGCACGCAGCGCAACTCTTTACCCCGTTCTTCCAACTCCCCGGTCCACTCCCGCTGCCGCTTTCATCGGATAAGCAAACTGTGGCTTATACGAGAACGGAACACGGGAATGCTGAAGAGCTCTCCTGAACTGTTCGTGTTTATTCTTATTTACGTTTTTCTCTTCCGCGATACCGTTCACGGTTAAAGAAACTGTTTCTTTATTGAAATCGTCAAGTGATTCTTATTTCATCCGCTTTACTTCCGACTACCTCATCTTTTGTGCAATTGTTGTCCTTCAACACTTTACACAAATTAAATTTCAATTGTTTTTTTATAAAACTAGGAAAATGAACTGCATGAAGTAATTACATAATGTAAAAAGAGTTCGATTAATCACAGTTTCTTCTGTTACAAATTAACTCGAACGAGCTTAAACAGGACGATTTTGCAGGAGATCGAATTTCGCCTGCATAATTACGTAATCTGGCGAGCGTCGCGACGCGGAGATTTTCTGGTAATTCTAGCTGGCTGGGCTGTGCTCGCTCGGGCGAGCCGAGACATCTCCACCCTCTCGCAAGTTCGAAGAGAACAGATTCGAAAGTCGTTCCACCACGCCAGGAGCGAACCTATCAAAGGCCGTGTTCTTATTTAGCGAGCGACGCGACGCTTTTTGTATAATCGGGTTACGACCGAGTTCGAGCCGCGATCGATCGCCTCGTTCGCGCTTCTCGGCTTGTTTGTCGGTCCGGGACCAAGTTTTTCCACCAATTTTTGATTTATCCTTCGGAATTTAGGGCAGCCGATGTTTGGTTCCTCCTTTCGGAGGATCGAAGCGTGTTTGCCGTTTTGGAAAAGAAAAACTGCGTCGAAACGATTGGCCGGGCGATAAAAATTTCTATGGAACGACGATATCATATATCGTCGTTACACGCGGTATTATTGCGCTAGTAGTCGCATATTTTATTCCCGTGTAATCGAAGAATTACGTCGCATTAACGTGCAAATAACGCCTGCATATCACGCGAAAAGTTATCCAATGTGATTCACGATAATTGATAATCGTTAATTGAATTTTCGTCGGGCGCTCGCGTGTATGCGTTCTGGCGGACGCAAATTTTCATGTACGAGCCGCGTTCCGCCGTGACACGATTTGGTTTACGGAAATGAAATTTCGTCCCGCTGCCCTCGTAAACGGCGGGATCGCTGTCGCTAATAAAACCGAGGGCTGCGCAGTAAAAGGTACATACCTCGCGTTCGCGCCACCGCGTTTTCCTCCACCACTTTTCCCCCGCGACTCTCTTTATCCCCTTCTTCCGCTTTCCGTTCCGCCGTGAAAACACGAGACTTAACTTCGTAACAAGTTCGCGTGAAAATATGTAACCGCCGACCTGACCAAAATAAAACAGTTTAGGTCACGAGGAAACGAGTTAGGTCGGGATAAAAAAGCCGGGAATCTTTCGCTACAATCAGATTCTAAGAAAAAAAACGAGCGCGGGTCGCAGTAGATTTCTTGTTTCAATTCTTAAATCGTGACTTTCTCTACTGCAATTATGATCTCGTGAAACGAGGCTGAGATTTCGTTTCACCTGATACGTCCTTCGGGTCTTTGAACCTTGATTACCCGACCTTGCCTTTATCGTGCGACTTGATTTATTGCGTGTCATGCATGCAGCCGGCTAATCATTAAAATAATTCCTAGCGTCACGTAACCCTATTTTCCATACGATATCCTGCAATATTTAACACTAAATCTACCGACAGTATATTTATATTTTTTACATTCGAGTGCAATTTAATGTCAGCAGTGGTACTTTAGATTGATACCAGTCTAAATAATAATTACAATTTTAACATCATGACAAAACAACTTTCTNGTAAAGAGAAGAAAATCCTGAACAAGGAATCGGGTCTCGTGACGTTATAATAGAAGGGTCGCGATGGGCGAGCGAGAGGGCGGAAACAATTGGTGGAACGTATAAAAGGGTCGGTACATTCAAAGGGAGACTAATTGTGTGGAATGTGCCATCGAAATTTACGAGACACTCGAACCGTGGAACGTCACGCGAGCAGGCCACAACCTGGTCTAGCCTAATCCCCCGTCGATTTGACCTCCGTTTCGTAACGAGTGCTATCCTCGTAAACAATGAGCACCAATCTGCTAAAAGCGACAGCGAATTTTATTGTTAAGCAGCCCCCGTCGCGGTGACGGATGCGACACGCAACTCTGGTACGTTTGACAGGAAAAATCCTAAAAAATGGACGATCAGTTTATTAAAAAATACGTCTGTCATCGGAATAATTTTTATTTCGTATTATTAATTCATGATAATTATTGCACAGGTCTTGGTTCGTGTTTTGCAACAAAACAGCGCCTTGTATTTCTAATTTCGTTCCACTCTTCTGGGCGCATGTATTCATACACGGAATAAAATCCGTGGGAAGCGGTCGAACGTCAGCACGAGTCGGTTTCCGCGCTGATTTCCCCGAGACAGTAATCCTAGGTAACACGGCACGCAGCGCAACTCTTTACCCCGTTCTTCCAACTCCCCGGTCCACTCCCGCTGCCGCTTTCATCGGATAAGCAAACTGTGGCTTATACGAGAACGGAACACGGGAATGCTGAAGAGCTCTCCTGAACTGTTCGTGTTTATTCTTATTTACGTTTTTCTCTTCCGCGATACCGTTCACGGTTAAAGAAACTGTTTCTTTATTGAAATCGTCAAGTGATTCTTATTTCATCCGCTTTACTTCCGACTACCTCATCTTTTGTGCAATTGTTGTCCTTCAACACTTTACACAAATTAAATTTCAATTGTTTTTTTATAAAACTAGGAAAATGAACTGCATGAAGTAATTACATAATGTAAAAAGAGTTCGATTAATCACAGTTTCTTCTGTTACAAATTAACTCGAACGAGCTTAAACAGGACGATTTTGCAGGAGATCGAATTTCGCCTGCATAATTACGTAATCTGGCGAGCGTCGCGACGCGGAGATTTTCTGGTAATTCTAGCTGGCTGGGCTGTGCTCGCTCGGGCGAGCCGAGACATCTCCACCCTCTCGCAAGTTCGAAGAGAACAGATTCGAAAGTCGTTCCACCACGCCAGGAGCGAACCTATCAAAGGCCGTGTTCTTATTTAGCGAGCGACGCGACGCTTTTTGTATAATCGGGTTACGACCGAGTTCGAGCCGCGATCGATCGCCTCGTTCGCGCTTCTCGGCTTGTTTGTCGGTCCGGGACCAAGTTTTTCCACCAATTTTTGATTTATCCTTCGGAATTTAGGGCAGCCGATGTTTGGTTCCTCCTTTCGGAGGATCGAAGCGTGTTTGCCGTTTTGGAAAAGAAAAACTGCGTCGAAACGATTGGCCGGGCGATAAAAATTTCTATGGAACGACGATATCATATATCGTCGTTACACGCGGTATTATTGCGCTAGTAGTCGCATATTTTATTCCCGTGTAATCGAAGAATTACGTCGCATTAACGTGCAAATAACGCCTGCATATCACGCGAAAAGTTATCCAATGTGATTCACGATAATTGATAATCGTTAATTGAATTTTCGTCGGGCGCTCGCGTGTATGCGTTCTGGCGGACGCAAATTTTCATGTACGAGCCGCGTTCCGCCGTGACACGATTTGGTTTACGGAAATGAAATTTCGTCCCGCTGCCCTCGTAAACGGCGGGATCGCTGTCGCTAATAAAACCGAGGGCTGCGCAGTAAAAGGTACATACCTCGCGTTCGCGCCACCGCGTTTTCCTCCACCACTTTTCCCCCGCGACTCTCTTTATCCCCTTCTTCCGCTTTCCGTTCCGCCGTGAAAACACGAGACTTAACTTCGTAACAAGTTCGCGTGAAAATATGTAACCGCCGACCTGACCAAAATAAAACAGTTTAGGTCACGAGGAAACGAGTTAGGTCGGGATAAAAAAGCCGGGAATCTTTCGCTACAATCAGATTCTAAGAAAAAAAACGAGCGCGGGTCGCAGTAGATTTCTTGTTTCAATTCTTAAATCGTGACTTTCTCTACTGCAATTATGATCTCGTGAAACGAGGCTGAGATTTCGTTTCACCTGATACGTCCTTCGGGTCTTTGAACCTTGATTACCCGACCTTGCCTTTATCGTGCGACTTGATTTATTGCGTGTCATGCATGCAGCCGGCTAATCATTAAAATAATTCCTAGCGTCACGTAACCCTATTTTCCATACGATATCCTGCAATATTTAACACTAAATCTACCGACAGTATATTTATATTTTTTACATTCGAGTGCAATTTAATGTCAGCAGTGGTACTTTAGATTGATACCAGTCTAAATAATAATTACAATTTTAACATCATGACAAAACAACTTTCTTTTTATTTTTCATAGAAGAATCTGAATAACGATCATTTGACCGCTCTGGGAGATTTAGTGTTAGTAAGTTGCTGAAGAAAATGTACGAAGAAGGTACTTTAGATTGATACCAGTTTAAATAATAATTACAATTTTTACATCATGACAAAACAAATTTCTTTTTATTTTTATAGAAAAATCTCAAGAACGATCATTTTATCGTTCTGGCAGGTTTAGTGTTTTAGTAAATTGCTGAAGAAAATTTACCAAGATGGTAATTCGTGTAAGACGGAGGAGGGATCTTAAATGAGAAACGAGTAAATTGGAAAAATCCATCAGGCAAGGGATTTCAGCTGTGTCATTTTCGGGGAAACAATTTGTACGCGTGACGATTCCTCGGGGTAACAGCGGGACGGTGGGAGGGCCCGGTGACGCGTAGCGATCTGTGAAATTCGTCCTTCTAATTTAATTTACCCCCCAGTGTAGTTTTTCGATCATCCGTGAATCCCCCTCGGGATACGCTTGTCGCGTCCCGAAACAACCGCGCGTGACGCGTCGCAACGACGCTGATCCTACGGTGAACGTTACAAAGAGTCCTAAATAATTATCGTAAACCGTGTGAAATATTCGTTAAACGATCGCAGGATTTTCTATGCATCCTCCGTTCATTTTAACCGGATTTCATTTACATAAAATTTGCATAGTGTTCGCATTATAAAAATTAAAACGTCGTGAATAAAAATATTTTAATAAAATATATAAGAAATTGAATAAGGATCATAAATTAAAGACTGACATTTCGTGAGAACAGATTTCTTATTTACTAATCGCAGGTTTTCAAGCTGTACTTCAGATTTCCAATAGAATCTTATCTCAGCTTTTGAGAATCCTCTGAGGAATATCAAAGGAATAAAACATCGATCTCCTTTTAATGAGAATCGCGAGCGTCTTAGATCGTTCCTGTCCTCGTGATCGCGGTTTAATTAGACGGCCCGCGAACAGAGCGGCGGTGATCGGTAATTGATGAACTGTAAATCGACCGCAGACGGTTCGGCGAGGTGTCCCGGCGCGCGCCGGTCAAGCCTGTCGTTAACGTCGGCCCGCAAGAAAAACGGGATCTATCTGGATCAAGTGGCTCTCGCCCCGGTGATTTATTATACGCGTCAATCCGGATAGCTTCGCCTCAGAACCCGGTACCCTCCTCTGGCTTGCCCTTTGCGCACGTTTTCTAGGATATAGTACGACTTTTAAAAATATTACTCGAACGATGATATCGATTACGCCGCAGAGTGCGTTCTCTATAAAAAGCTAGCCAGCATTTGGAGCAGAAGTAGCCTGCTTTGTAGTCACCAAACACGCGCCTGTGTAACAAAAAAATTATACTTGATTTATTTTTAAATACCGGGTCGATAATTTTGATCCGTGAAAATTTCGCTTTCCGCTCTGTTAATGTTCCTCCTGAAAAAATGCTATTCTCTACGGCCGAGTCCGACGTCTGGCCGCGTCTTCCCCGTGACGGGCACGAAACTTCGGAAGACATTATACTTGAGAAGAATATTATACGTTTGAAAGGCTGTCGGGCTAAAAAGCCCCTGGTCCGCTAAAAGGCACATCGAATCAGTTGCTTTCCAGCTGAAATTTCCGTTCTCCGAGCCGAGCCCTCTTCAGACGGTACGTGCCTGTGTACATCCTTGCACACTCACGCGTTCTTCCCGTTCCGACCAACTTTTTCCGCCGGCTTCTTCCATATTTACGGTCCGCAGTCGGCCAACCGGCGGCATGTGTATCTCTCACTCGGCCGTGTGTCCTTTGAGGCTCGACTATTTAGCGATAAAACCAAAGCGATCCTCTTTACGCGCGCGACGAAGAAGTTGCGAGATAAGGACCGCTTTTAGGCAAAAATTTAATTTTGCCCGCTGCCTCTGGCTAACTTTCTTCCTTTCGAGAAGCGGAAAGTGAACATAGTCGTTCGTTATATTGACACCTCTTTCTCACGTTTCATCGTTTTGTATAAAACTTTCCGAAGGAACTGTATTAACGTGCTTTTTTATTGACGTTTGTTTCAGCTCGCTTGGAGGAAGAAAGGGGTGCGTCGCACGCTCAGCTTTTGTGGTCAGCGTGTCAGACCTTGGCTCGGGCTGTCAAATCCGCCCCGCCAGGTGCACCCATAGAAGAGTCTATCAGGCCCCTCGAACCGGAGATCAAGGCCATCGCCAAGGCAGCGCGTAAGCAATTATTTCTGAAAACTTTGTTTTTCCGAGGAAAAGAGAAAAATTATTGTTGGCGATCTCTCGTTGGAAAACGGGGCTGCATTAGCTGTGTAATTGCATGTGGTGCACACGGGTAGTTAGCGTTGTTGGTATTCACGCGAGAAATATTTTATGAGCAATGAGCGAAAGTGCATCACGCGAGGCCTCGTTGATTATCATTAACTGATACGCGTATACGTACATTAAATATCGTTACATTTCGCGAAGCCGCTATCAAGAGTTCGAGCGCGATAATCTCGTTTCAACCCTCGCTCCAATCTAATGCCAGTCTTCGACCGGAATTCTGTCGCGAACAGAACGGAACGTGAGATAATTTGCGATCCCGCGCTGCTGTAATGTTTCACGAGCTACGACTGATTCAATTGTTACCGAGGTCTAATTTAAATCACAATAAATGTGAAACCTTATTCTGTTCATAGTTGGAATAATATTAATTGGAAGAATCAATTTATCTAAGGAATTCGTGGAAACTCTGTTACAAGAAATTCGTTTTTGATTTGTTATTGCAGAATTCTTATGCTATCCTGATCAAAATTGGAATGATGTTAATTGGAAGAATCAATTAATTTGAGAAATTCCTGAAAGCTCTGTTACAACAAATTTATTTTTATTTCGATTTGTTATTGAGAAATTCCGACTGGAACTGCATTTCGATAATTGGGCACAGTTCTAATCACGGAATCTTTTGATTCTCGTAAAATAAATATTGTTCTACAGCAAACATAAATTCCTCTTTCTCAATATAAACGCGGAAATCCCAAGCCGTTTCCATAGACTGAACAAACCGGAACAGGGAGCGATACAAATCCCCGCGCACACCCCGCTCATAACTCTTTCCTCCCTAACGAAGTACAAAAAAAGGCGTGCTCGAACAAGAAGCAAGCCCGTGTAACCGGGTCGAGCAGATTAGTATTCCCGGTCGTGCGACGATTATATTTTTCTATATTTTATCGTCGGCCGCGACCGACTGAAAAATTGTACGGCGATCGTTTTAATTTCCAGACAGGGAAACGGGGTGGGGGTGAGGCTGAGGGAAGATTTACGACTTAATCGGCGGTGAACGAGCATAAACGCTTTCGCCCCGACGCGGCGGCGTTGTTCGCGTGTTAGCCGCATTAATTATGCAGCCGCGTACCCGTTTAATCGTGGAAAGCATTCGACTGAACGTTTATCGCGCTCGTCCCTTTTTTTTCCCATCCCCTTTCCACGTTAACGAGAATGGGTTTGAATCGTTTGGGCAATCACGTACGCCTCTGAGATTTTCCAACTTCGCGATTAATAATGGAAATTGCGACAGAGTTAAGATTGCAAGGGCATACGAACGTACTTTTATAAATCCTGAAACGAGAGCATAATCAAACTGTTATTGCACTTGAATTTATACGACAGAAGAGAAAAATCTGATATATATGAATCTTCTCTCGGTTTATGATTTAACTCCTCTTTTAGATTGAAATTTTCAATGATGAAATTGTGAAATTATGGTAGAGGGATAGTAGAGAGTTTCTATGTTTGTAGAGGGATGATGACTTGAAACATTAATAGCGCAAAGCCGTGAAAATTATGCGAACTATTACGGGAGATCAAAGTTTAAATGATGGGATTCCCCGACCGAATCGTTGTAGAATTCTCCCTAATCGAACCCTGGAGACTCCTCTTCTGAAACGTATGAAATTTCAAAAGCGGCTGATAGTAAATCCTCCGAAATATATTGCCTCCATTTCCAATTATCATTCGTCCATTAGCTATCAAATATTTATGCAATTATCGAAGTGGTAGTCCAATTAATTATTCATACAATACCAGATTTTCTATTATTTGGTGACATTAGTTTTGAGTGTAAATATTTGTCGATACCTTTTCCCTTGTGTATTTTATTTGAATATGTTATCAGTAAACAGTTCATGGAATTTACGATTCTATTTTATCTTCTTTCTCTGGCCGACGTCGGCTTGGAAACAAAACGTGAATTCTATAGAGCTACGCGTACTCGAAAACCAATGAATATTCGCCCGAGCGGGCGGCAGTGCCGCGAAAGCTCATTAACCGAATTAAATAGCCGACTAGCTTTCGGGAAAAGCCCGGTCGATCGGCTAAAATCAAATCGCGTTCACGCGTTCATCGATGGATACAGAATAGCCTAAAATTGGATCCGAGTTATTAAAAAGATTTCCAGCCGTCGTTTCTTTGAGCTTTAGAATCTAATTTTAGAATCTGTTATTGTAGGATCAGAAATTTTATGATTCTAGAAATCTTTAATAATTATTTGTAAATATATTTGTAAAATATAAGCGGAGTCTAATTTATTTTTTAATTTTCTATATTGATTTCTCCTAGTATATAATTTTAATCATTTCTCGTCATTATTGTTTCAGTTGTTAAAATCATTTTTGGTCACGTGTGTAGTTTATTGTTTTTGCAGTTTGATCGTAATGTCGGCGAACGACAGAAGTTTGGTGCAACACCGAATATCGTAGGTATCGCGGCCGAACGAATATAAATTTTCGGCGAAAGTGAGAGGGCTCAAAGTTTCCTGCACCGTTCCGCCCCCCGCGGGGCCGTTTATCACAGTTTTCCGGCAGCGGCATTTCGCAAAATTGCAAAATAATGTATTCCACCGAAGTAACGGCATCTGGCGTTAATGCAATTTGTTTAAAGAGTGGTTTGGCCGGCGTCAAACGTGCCCAACCCCTCCAGATGTTAATCAATTCTCCGGTCGGAAATTTCGGTTAATGCGATAGCGATAATTTCACGCCTCTTTTTCCACCCCGTTCCCATCCCCCGTTCGTTAATTGTGATAAACTGGCCGATCGATTTTCCTTTGACTTATCAAGTTTCATTTCGATGGACGATATTGAATTTTCGTTGGCCAGAATTTATGCGCTGGCCTATACCTTCGGCGTAAGACAATAGGAAATATTCCAGTTCGTCTAATAGTGGCTGATTGAGTGGTTATTGACATTTGGTTAATCCTCGCGTCTTTTCCATGTGTTTTTTCAGCCAAAGAGGATCCTTTGGTGGAGGCAGCCATTCAGGGAATTCCTGAGGAAGCCGCAAAGAGAGGAGTATTCCCGGAAGACGTCCTTCGTGCGAGGTTCCTCAAGGTAATTTTACGCTGACTTCGTGTTTAACCTCGTTACAATCCCCCAGAAGTAATCTCTTTTTTACAAACTTCAATCAAATTTATTTTCATTCAAATCCATTCCATTATAATTAATTAATCTTATCAAGCATGTCAACTTCTATCTAATGCCTTTCTAGTTCTTTTCATCCCTCGAAAAAATTATAAAAATTCGTACAAACACGCGAAAGTTTATCTCTTCTCCTCGAGGAATTTCTCATTACGTTTTACTCCGAAATTTTATCACTTTGAAAATTATTATTATACGTCTGACCCACGGTTCCTCGTAAATCCTTTGCGGAAAGTTTTCACCGAATGGTGCGTACCAGAAATTGTTGGACGAAAATTTTTTCATACCATGAGTTCGTCCACGAGATTTCGTCCTTGGGGGAAATGTTAGAGCTAAGTTAAGGCCTGATCACCATTTGCAATCTTATATCGCCGTAACCCCTCGAAACTTTCCGCGAATCTCGATTGACTTCGATTTCGCGTTTGTTTCTACTATCGAATTCGCGAGAAGTTTTTCTTGGGAATCGAGGGGGTAGATTGAATTCGAAACCGAGTTTGTCCGGAGGAAATTTCAGACAATGTCGCCGGTTCGGCTGGAGGGCAGTAAATTTTCTCACCGAACCGTTTACTTCTTTTTTTTTTTCTTACATACCGCGTGAAGAATTTACGAGCCGGAAACGGGGTTGCAGGTGGAGGAAGTGGCCAGACGATTGGCTATGGTGCCGGAGGAGGGTGCCGCGTTGCCGGTCTATCTCCTCAGCTATCTCCAGAGTTGTTTGATGATCAAAAACGCCAGCCCCATACCGCAGCGCGAGATCGAGGACCACCCGATCGACGTCGACTCCCTCAACACTTACGATATACTCCATCGGGCCAGGTAAGTGGCTCTTCTCTCAAATTTTATTTTCTACCTTCATCCAGCCCTGTCTACCGCCCATTTACCACTCTCCTCTGGCGATTTAACATTCAATATTCACTGTTGATATAAAATATTAGAAATAGGAAGAAAGTAGATATTTCTTCAGAAAACGTGATAAAATAATATTTCGCGCTTTGAATATTCTATTCCGAGTGAAATTTCTTTAAATATCCTTAGACCTTTAAAATCGCTTAGCAAGAAAATAGTTCATTTCTGTAAATACGCCTTGAATATTCTATTCCAAGTGGAATTTTTTTAAATATCCTCAGACCTTTAAAATCGCTTAGTAATTGTTATTAAATATATTTGAAACAATTAAATTAATTAGATACTTAAAAAAATGAAGAAAATAGTTCATTTCTGTAACTACGCTTTGAATATTCTATTCCGAATGGAATTAATTGAAGCATCCTCTGGCATTTAAAATCCTTCAATAATTGTAACGATTTACTTGCAATGAAATAACATGAAAGCCGAGTTCCATTGAGGTGGAAACACGATAATGCAATTAGGAGGCAGAAATGAGATGGGTTTATTAATTAGAGGGTGAAAAGGGCGTCCTGTGGAAAGAACAAGGAAATTAATTTTCCGGCCGGTATCTCGGGTTCACGCCGTTCGGTTTATCGACGCCGCGTTTCTTATGGCCGGCTCCGGGATTTGATGACGGTATTGTCGTCGGTTCTTTGTCAACCGACACGTTCAATGCTTTGTTGGAGCCCTTTGGCCACGGGGTGAAACGAGCGGCAATCGATGCTCGCACGCAACCAGACTTTTTTTCCTCCACTTTTATTTTCATCCCCATTTTGCTTTTCGCCTTTCACCCCGCTATTTCGTATCGTTACACCGTTTACCTAATTGCTATCCTTACCGAAAATTCACTAACTAATTATAAATACGACGTATTTGAATTTTTATTCAATTCTAGGATTTCGACAAGAAACTTTATACTTGAAATTGCGACTATACGAATTCTGGCGCACTCAGAGAAGTTTATTTAATGAGAACCCCAGGAACTTTTAAAGAAACGTGGGAGTGCCTTTTGATAATTCTATAGTCCGTACTTTTTGCATGGGGAAATTCNTTTGAATATTCTATTCCAAGTGGAATCTTTTTAAAATATCCTCAGACCTTTAAAATCGCTTAGCAATTGTTATTAAATATATATAAAACATTTAAATTAATTAGATACTTAAAAATATGAAGAAAATAGTTCATTTCTGTAAATACGCTTTGAATATTCTATTCCGAATGGAATTAATTGAAGCATCCCCTGGCATTTAAAATCCTTCAATAATTGTAACGATTTACTTGCAATGAAATAACATGAAAGCCGAGTTCCATTGAGGTGGAAACACGATAATGCAATTAGGAGGCAGAAATGAGATGGGTTTATTAATTAGAGGGTGAAAAGGGCGTCCTGTGGAAAGAACAAGGAAATTAATTTTCCGGCCGGTATCTCGGGTTCACGCCGTTCGGTTTATCGACGCCGCGTTTCTTATGGCCGGCTCCGGGATTTGATGACGGTATTGTCGTCGGTTCTTTGTCAACCGACACGTTCAATGCTTTGTTGGAGCCCTTTGGCCACGGGGTGAAACGAGCGGCAATCGATGCTCGCACGCAACCAGACTTTTTTTCCTCCACTTTTATTTTCATCCCCATTTTGCTTTTCGCCTTTCACCCCGCTATTTCGTATCGTTACACCGTTTACCTAATTGCTATCCTTACCGAAAATTCACTAACTAATTATAAATACGACGTATTTGAATTTTTATTCAATTCTAGGATTTCGACAAGAAACTTTATACTTGAAATTGCGACTATACGAATTCTGGCGCACTCAGAGAAGTTTATTTAATGAGAACCCCAGGAACTTTTAAAGAAACGTGGGAGTGCCTTTTGATAATTCTATAGTCCGTACTTTTTGCATGGGGAAATTCTCTTTAGCGGTATCAGCGTTAAGGCTCGTTTGCCTCCGTGTAGCCGCATGACGCGCACGGAGTATCGCGACATTAACTGCGTATACACGGGGGGTGAATTAGGAGTAAGTATAACGATACGTGACGTGGGTGGTGGCGCGCGGTATTCAGCCAACAACGAGATAACTTCTGACTTATCAACGTGGAAACGGTGTGTTGTAAGTCGTGAGTAACGCGGAACGCGGCGAGATAATCGCGTGCCACCGCCTCTCAGCACTTTCCACCGTTTTCGACGTTTTTATGCAAATCTCTATTAGTCGATCGTTTGTATTTTAATTAACCGGTAAGAGTTGCAAATTTTTTTATTCAACAGCAGGATCGTATCTTTCAGTATACTCAACGTTCATAACAGATACCTCGGTCACGCTTAATTTTTAAAATTTTAGAGATAAAGAATTGTTCAGAATTCTTTTTGAATAAAAATGTACAGAACTTTGTATTCCCAACGTGGCGCGTGCTTTCTATTTAGGTACTTATAAAGTATCTAACCAAAAAATTGGAAATTCGCGGCGCGGAATCACTGACCCCCAATAAGTTTCGTGAGATATTAAAAAATGCAAGTACATCCGGAGCCAGGCTGAAATATGGCAATTTCGGCGGGCGGCGCGGCACGGCAGTGAATTTACGGGGCGCGTATTGCGCCCTTCGCGCGCGGGGGCAAAGAGCAGAACGAGGAGCGAGGGAAAAAAAAATACGGCATGCATAAAGAAGTGGACGGATAAAACGCGCGCGGTCCGCAAAATATGCATATCATAGATACGCGGCTCGTTCCGCAGCGAACGGTGAAAAAGGAAGTGCTTGAATTCGCGTCAGACCTACTAACTCCGAGTGGCGAGAGAGTACATCCGGTGTGTCGGTGAACGGGAGAGGAGCGCGTGGACGAAGATCGGGCGACGGGGGGCTGAAACGCGAAATATGGCCGCGCAAATACGCAGGCCGCGGCTTCCGGGCACACCGAATTCCCGGACGCGAAATTCACAGGAATTCGCGTTTACGCAGAAAAACAGGGGGGAACGCGACGCGAATCGGCCGCGCGGAATCGTGGAAGTAATTAAGGGGTTAATAGAGGTAGGTGAGATGAATGGATGAGACAGGGTTGTATCATAAACTATGCCGGCTTAGGCGTGGGAGATGATTAAGTGATGGATGGCCGGCGGGTAATTAAGTTGTATATATTTTAATGAGACGCGGCCCGCCCGCTTTTTGTCCCGTTTAGTTCGGTCTCCCGACCTTTTGGAATGTTTATGCTTCATTAGCCTTACCCCATTTGCGTATATTAAATTTCAAAGTCAACGCCGTGACACGGTTTCACGGTTAATCGCGAAAATGTTGGAATTTAATGAAACAGTCCGACTCGCTTTAAGGTTGTAGGAACTTTCGCGTACAAACAATGACAAATTTTGATAGTAATCACGTTTTATTACATGTCTTAATCTTTTGGCAGAGATCTTACGGCTCGTGCAACTTTAAGCCCGGTATTCATAGTCGTTACTTATTCTTGAGATCGAAACATTTGCTATTACTATCTATCCCATATTTCCCGTCCTTGTCTCGTACAGGAAACACGGACTNGCCGGTATTCATAGTCGTTACTTCTTGAGATCGACTTAAACATTTGCTATTACTATCGATCCCATATTTCCCGTCCTTGTCTCGTACAGGAAACACGGACTTAAGCAAATGCTTAAGGCGACCTTAAAAATAAGTAACGACTATGTATACCGGCCTAAATGTCGACTGAAGTAATGATTTCAAGCAGGACCACTGATTCGGAAGGAGTTAACAAGTATATAATCGGAAACAGCAGGTACCCTGGTCCCAGTCTCATTGAAGTCATAAATCAGGGTTCGCGGTCGAAGGAACCGGTAGCTGCGGGTAATATCTCGGGAACGGGATGAAAACACCTGGGCTAATATACGTCGAACACAGCGTTCGCGGCGGCCACGATCGTTTTGTTCGAATCTTTCCACTTTCCTGGTTCGCGTCGTCGTTTTGTCGCTCGTTTCCGGCGCAGAAAGTTCACCACCGGCCGTAAAACTGGCGGCTAACACGAGGAGGAGGTCGGTCCCGGTTTCCTGGAAACCAGCCCGGTACCGCCTTTTGTCCGCGAGATCGACCCACGCCGAAATTGGCCCAGTTCATTATGCAGCAGGTTGATTAGATTCGAGGTTCGAGTGTCGGCCGGATGTTTGGATTCGGCCCGCCGATTTCAGGTTTTGTTACAGTCTTGCGTCGCGCCGGCTCTTCCGCCCCTGCCGCTTGCTTTGTAAATTGGTATTTGCGGCCGTTCTATCGCGTAAGCATTGTCTGCCGGGACGGCGGCGAACCGGGGGAGAGACAGTTTGTTTGATTGCTTTCTTTCCTGATAGTGGGCGGATCGAATCGCTGCTTTCGATCGCTTTAGAATTTTATTTCATGTCCCACGGTGCGGATTTACATGTGAACCGATTCAATGGATGATTGACATTAGCATTCCGCTTTGAAACTTTCCCTGTGCAGAGATAGTATTTGTTATTTTATCGTATAAATTGTGCGATTGGTTTAAGTAGTATAACTCAATGCGTCGCTTATATTATCTGCCCGTACTACTTGGAATTCTCTTTACTAAATCCAGCAGTATCTCATATGCAATTTTCCTTTTCATTTATTTGAGTATTATATTTGATTGAATGCTTTCAGATTACATACGGCTCTGTTAAATAAAACTAAATTGAATTCTTTTTGCAAGGGATCCTCATTTGACCACGAGGCTAGTGGAATTGGTTTCCGTATTTAAAACTGGAAAGAGAATCAATTTAAAACGTCGAAATTACCATCTGGCCCTTGACCGACCGACTAATTCCCGTTTCCATCAAAATTAAAATCGCCTCGACGATAGGTCAAATATTTTTCTGAAACGAGCGGAGATCGCGCGCCACTCCTTCTTCCCTTGGAATTAAAGTTGGCCGCAGGGAGAATTCGCTTTAAGGTCTCACCCGGTTAACGATCCGCGGGGGCTGAAATTAAAATTAGCAAAGTTCGAATGGGAATCGAAGTGCATTAGCCGCTGCGGTCGAAGTTTAGCGAAATTCAATTAGGCGTCGCGGTCTTTTCACTTTCGTTTCCCAACCGTTTCCCGCCGGTGTGACTAACCGATTCAGTGGCTCGTTTGCAGAATAAAACCGATTGGTCATATATATACCGTTTCCTCGGCGCCGTTAAACGCGATAATATAACAAATCGTACGGCCCGTTGAATATTAAATAGATCGCGTTGCTGTTTGGCCATGTTCTCTGACCAATTTATACAAACACGCACGTGAAATGCGATGCGCAATATTAATTTCAACGTAGCCCGATATCCCCTTGTCGGGCATTATATTATTTCAACGTATTTGCATAACAAAAGAGCGGGACAAAATATGAACTGAAAATATTGATTTATCGCGTGTTGTGGGAGAACCGTGTTGACTTTATGGTCGCAAAGCCAGTGTGATTCTTCTGAAAGTCGTATAAATATATTATCAGGAGATTAACGTCGCGTCTGCACGTGGGACCATAATGTCACGCTCCCGAAGCAAATGGCATTGCTTCAACAGCGGCGGGCGTCGATAAAAAGGTGGGGCCATGAAATATTAAACCTTAATATTGAAGGTGGGCGTCCGGTCGTGGCTGACTGTCTTGCCCGCGACACCGATGCTCCTAGTTAAAAAATTTATCCTCTCTCTCTCTCTCTCTCTCTCGTTCTCTCTCATGTGCACACGTGTGGCTGTTTCAGCCTGGTTCGTGACCAGCCTCGAGGTTTGCACGCGGGGACGTGTGTTTGCGAGAGCGTGTTCACGCGTCTACGTGCCCGCGCTCGATCACGTATATAAATGGGCAGGAAAAACCGACGGAGATGAAAGTTTAACACCCCGCCGGCTGCCGCCTGAATTTTACCACCGACTTCTTCATTTTTCTTTCGTCCAGAAATGTTACTTCGGCAAATAAATGGCTGAGAGTGTATTGGAATTTGGATTTAAGAGAATTTCAAAAATGGCGCAAAGTGATTTGGACAATAGGGTTTAAAAATTGTTAGAATTATGGAATGAAATATTGTGTAAAAACCTTTATGTAAATAATAGCATTTTAGAAAGACAATTTTCATTCGTAAATTAAGTTAGCTTAGATTACTAACTTTTATAGCACTGTGGATAATTGATACTAATGACAATGGTCCTAATTAATATAGCTTTTAGACGCTTTTTTATCAAACTTCAATTATCACAAATGCGTAAAAGCATCGCACATCAGATTAAGCAATCTTAATTACTATAGTAGAAAATGACTTGAATTTTTAATTTAATTAAAGGAGTCCTGTAATGGACTTGTGCAATTTAGTGATCCTTTTGTCATTTATAACTGTCCGAATCCACTATGTACTATCCAGCGTCCTAGAGAGATCAGTAGTTTAGATTCCTCTTCTACGAGCACACACACATATACGCCTGTCTTTTTTTTACCTGTTTTTGTACAAGGGAATTGCAGCAGGCTTCAGTTTCATTTCGGAGTTGCCAGACAATCTCGCAGTGCGCCCGCCTATAAACTGCAGGATTCTAATTAAAACTTGGAGGATTTAACGTTTCCCTTCTATCTTTGTAATTGACGTATTGTAAAGCCGGTGAGGGAACGTTAAACTTTCGAAATTTGTGCCGAGATTTTCCGTTTGAGAAAAAAAAACTTTCGCTACCTAAGTTCCATTGTTTCATTAGATGGAAGCTTTCACTGTATTTATTGGCCTTCTCCTTTTCAATTAAATTGGAAAAGTTAAAGTACATATCGTACGTCGAGTTAAATGAAATTTCTGTTGTACCGCTGCAAAATTAACCAAAGCTGCTTAACACGTTTTGTTTGTCTTCTTTCTCAATTCCACTACTGCAACTTTCACTAATTAATTGCAAACAGTTTTTCAACTCCAGATTTGTTCCTCAGCTTGAGGCTAATTTTTAAAACCACTATCATAAACCTAACATTATTAATTTTTAATTGTCATCCAAGAAATTCATTTGTAAATCATAAGAATTGCTCATTTGTTCATGAGAGAAAAATAAGAGTTTTATTTTATTTGTTTGCAGGTATTGGCTGGACCGTGGTGACTTCAAAATGACGCTTCGTTACATGAACCTGCTGAAGGGCGCGCCCAGGTCCATCGCCAGGGACTGGATGAACGAGACCAGGATCATGTTGGAGACTCAACAGGCGGTGGACACCCTGCTGGCGTACGCCGGCTCCATAGGTCTGGTGTTCCTCGGCGCCGGGGACTCGAAGGTCAGTCGAAACGATTAGAACAAGGGAACAGACGCTACATAGGAGAACAATTTTTTTTCTCTAGCCTCGTTAGACTTTGTCCATCGGAATATCGCTGGAACGATGAATTCGATTCGTTGGATTGATCGCTTTCGAAATGATTTATTGAAATTGGAGCATGCGGTGTTTAATGTTTATAACTGCCGAGGTGCACACGTACAGGTGCTAACAAATATATATGGATTATGTAAAAACACGTATTCTCTAGTCGACAGTTTTTTATAACTTCTTCATCCGTTTGGCTCCCCCGATAATACATTTAAACATTCTCGCTTTCCGACTATTATTTTTGCGAATCCGAGCGGATTACGGAGCTCCTCGGATTTCCCGGACGCTGTAAGTGGAATTGAATCGCCAATAAAAAGACAAATAGCTACATCCGTTCCCCGAAACTACTACTATTTTTGTATTCTTTTTCGCCCTCTAGATCCACGATGAATCACGTAATAGAATTCGTTTCTTCACGCCATCTTAATTCTCCTTCATTGTCAAGGCTTTCAGTGATGCGGTGTTATATACGACATACTAATTATGAAATCGATATTCATTTTTTATATACATATCATTCGAAAGGTTTGAAGCACAAATAATGTTTCCTGAGCAAGTAGAAAATTGTGAATGAGACTGTAATACGATGGATCAGTATTTTTAAAGAAAAGAGTGCTTCAAGCTTTTCCACGTTCGTTCACACTACATTTCAATCTCATAGAATAGACGTTCAATCACCACTGAAAGGATTAACCGATGTTGCAGCGTTAACAGCACGACGCACGATTTTTTGCTTGCAGTAAAAAAGAGAAAAGACAGAAAAAGACCGGTAAAGACCGACACAAATCGAAACGACTATTCGCCGGCCAGAGTGCTCGTCCCTTCGTGAATTCTCTCGCGTCGACAAAGAACCCTCCCTCGAAAAGAAAACAAACCAAAAAAAAAAATACCAGAAACCGACCGAAACGAACCGAAAAGCGAAACCGCAAGCCGAGTGAAAACGAAATCTCGAGACGTCGAAAAAAAAGAAACTAAATATGAAAAAAAAAATGAAAAAAAATACGAGGCGATAAAAGAGAGGAAAGCGCAGACACTGGGAGAAACGTTCCTTTGCTTGTTGTTCGAAGTGTTCCAGTAAGACTCGCGCGGAACAGGCCGTGGGTCGGCGAGCATGACGAAGGCGAAGAAAACTCGCGCGGGAACGCCGGCGAACAGGCGGGAGGGCTCGCAGGACGACGAGGAAACGTGCCGGGAGGAAATTGGCGTACGCCGCGGTCCGGGCCACCGTGAACCGGTTACTTGGACGGGAAACGCGGGGGACGATCACCGGGGATGAGAAACGAGCCGGACTCGAGCTCCTTCTGCGATCGGATTCCAATGCGATGCCGGAAACGAGAGTTCTCCTGGTGCAGAGAGACGCGCCCGATCGTTCGCTTTAAATGCTATTTCTATTTTTATTCCAATCGAATTTGGGAATTCCGTGGTAAGGCCGCTCGGAATTTCGCTGTTCAAGCTTTGGCTCCTGTATAAAATCACAGTCGCGGACTATCAAATTTTACGTTTTAATTAAAGTGTTTATTCTATTCGATGAGAATCGCGTTTTGGTTGAAATATCTGCATGTCTGGGATTTCTGAGAACTCGACGAAAAACGAGAGAAAGTTTCAATCGCAGGGATGTTCCCCGCAAGGTTAATTCATTTTGTACCGCGTCTCCTGTTAATCCAGGATTTGTCAAAACGAAACTACGCCATATGGAGCTCGTTTCAAACGGGGGAAGCGAAAAAGTTCACGAGTCCCGGCGATCCTCTGGCAAAAACCAGGCCAAACTTGTTTATTTCGCACGAATCACTGTGTTCCGTTTTACTAAAGATGTTCGAGTAGGAAATTGCACCTAACAAAAATTGTATATAGTATAACAAATATTTAAAAAATTTCTGAAATTATATTTGTAATATTATTACAGCAAATTTCCTCAGCGTACAAAGATATCTCTCGAGAGCGTTTCCGCCGCGAGCGAGTTTCCTGTTTCCTAATCGATCTAGACGATCCAAGGTTATCTCGAATTTCTTATAGTTACTATATATTAAACATTATTATAAATATTCCCGATCGACCGTGGATCGTCTAGGTGTCTTGTGGAAAACGCGCGAGTTGGACGAGTGAGAACTGCCTAGCAATTAATAGTGAATGATAAAATAAACGTTACGTCGATGCCGTCTGAACGAACCTGTTATTTCTTTCACCGAATCAAACACAATACCCCAATGATCAGAGCGAACTATTTCAACCCCGCAACCCCTTGAAACGGACCAGAAATTAATTTTCCTCTCCGTGACTCGGAGAAATGTCCGACTTTTTTGACGCACGTCATTAACGGGACTGGATCAAAAGACACATGTCTGTTTTTGTTCTCTTTTTTCACGGAAGCTCGAGGACTCATTTAGAACGTGTCCTAGTGGAAAACGTAAGAGAAAACGCGCTGTCAGTGTCCATCCACTTACCTCTCGAGTGTTTAGGGTACCCGAGGAGGCTGAACGGACACACCGGGCTAAATAGGGCTTCTCGTCGTTCCGCGGACAAGCTCGAAAGAAATTATGCTAAGGCTTAGAAAGGGAATGTTAAATGGGGAGCGAAGCCCCGGTGAGGTACCGTGCGCACGGGGGTTGATGGTTCGGATCAAACGAAGAACGAGACGAAATGGCGGTGAATTTACGTGATGTAAATAGTGTGTTCACCTTTGTAGATTGCGTTGCGCTTCGGTGTTAAGCCGGAAACCGTCGAACCGAACTAAGTTTCTTGGTGCGAGCAATAAAATGATAATTCATCGTTGCTTAAAGTTGTTGTTGTTTCTGTATGGAAATACCTCCCTTCTTGTTTCAGGAGTTTTTGTTTCTTAGGTACTTTCTTCGAGATGCCTGAGTATGAAAGATCGTAAGTATAACTAGAATCTAGAATTATGCCTTATTTTATTTTCTGTACATTTTTCTATCGTTTATCAACATTTGTTTTCATTTTTTCGTAGATCTTGTTCCAGAATCCAATGAGTCAGATATACTAGTACAATATAAGAAAGAACAGTAAGATTACTCAGGTCCAAAATCGTGTGTTAAACAGATTTACCAATAAAATGCCAATTAATCATGCTCAACTCATTAAATATCGTAGTTAAAAGAAAAATTCATAGAATCTTTTTTGTAGAGGATGTCAGTGCCTACAACTTTTGTATAAAAAATTTTTCGCTAGCATCAATAATTAATTGACAAATAGAATTATTTATTGCAGAATCTTTCTTGTACACTTTTTGACAAAGTGAATTTACTGTTCTTTCATATATCTACTATGATACTAGACTTCAAAGCCTAAGGGTAGCTTTCCATCACGTTCGATAAAACTACTGAATCAGTCAAAAATCGCATCGTCTGAACAGACTGAGAGCCTCGAGGCTTCCCACGTCCATTTGTATGAATTTTATCTATCAACCTTATCGTTATGATCATTAGGTACTTAGCGTTCGAACGTATTGAAATCAGAAGTATGGAAAATCGTTGATAACGCGAGGTTGAACGAGAGGTCTTCGCTAATAAATCGAAGCTCGTACGGGGACTGGTGGAAATCGAGATAAAACGGAGTTAATCAAGCGTGACGGCAGGAGCAACAAAGGGAAAACGAGGTCGCGGCGATCCGTCGCCGCGATAAGCCCGCGCCCGAAAATCCTTCCCGAGACAGTGCAATTTCTCAGGGCCGCGTACGAGAAAAAGCTCTTCGGTTTTATGCATCGATAAAACAAACGTCCGCCGATGCACGCCACCGAACAGATAACATTGAAATTCCGCCGGAGGAGCTCTCGCAGGAGGCATTATTGAACGCGAGAAATCTTGCATGATTCTGTGAACCGATGTTACTCGCACTTACTCACGATTTTTCACAGTTTCATGGTACCATTAGAGTGGCGATTTTTATTCGAAATCAAGTATTCATGGTATCGATTTCAAACTTATATTTAAGATAGGAATTGATTCTCTCATTTAAGTACCCTGATTTCTGATACTTCCTGAGATCGTTCTTTATATTTTCCATGCATTCAAGATTTTTATAAGTACATAATAAAATCCGATGTCTAATTATTATTAAAAATCATATTTTTTTATGAATAGAAGATAATACATTTTAAGATAGTTTCATAAAAATTGGTTAATGTCGTTCTGAGCTACAGACGATTAAGAATTTCAAAAATTTCAATTTTTCATAACTTGTGGTACATTGTAAAATTTTTACATGTTTCGAGGTGTTTAACTCTTCTATGCTTTTATCGGTTTCGAACCAAGTTAAAAAATGCAACGTTCACTTTTTTCCTCGGGATTCCGAGCAATAAAAATTTCATATACAATTTTTTTCTTATTACGTAGCAAGCCAAGCATTCTAAAATCTCATACAAAAATTATGTTCTTTGGTTCGATATTAGAAAAATGTTTTTTATTTATAAGTGTGTCCAAATATTGATAAGAATTACTATAATTGAATTCACAAATTATCTTTGTGTTTCACTCATATACTACAACTTTTAATTGCAATTAATAATTTTTAATAGTTTTTATGGAATTCTGAGCTAATAACTAATCTTAAGATTTCTAGATTGCATGGAACTCATTTGCAAATCTAAAGGAGTCATTTCAATCCCACAATGACTTTTCTACGCAATTTAATCAGGACCGCCGATAATTATCCGCGAACAACGTATCCGACGAGTGGGATTCTATTGGATGTAAGATTTCGGGCCATTATTTTGATTTGGGAGTGCCCAGGGGATCGAGCACCGCCTTTATCGTGTCGGGATACCGTTTCCTTTTGTTCGACATGGTGCGTCCTCTCTTCCCCGACTGCTTCCTTTCCAAGTAAAGTGCGATTCCGGGTGGGAAGATATTAATGGCGTGCGTTTAGTTGATGGATACACCATCCGCCACCGACTGTTTGGGGATTTTATTTCGCTCCTCCAAAGATCTCGAGGGATCCTTGAGCTACGGCCGTTTCCGGTCACCATGATCGACAAATTTGTTTGAGTCACTCTCTTTCTACCGATTCTTTGCAATTCTTTTGTGCTTCAAAATGAACTCAGTTTCTTCTATTCTGGGAATAAATTTGTGGGGTGAATTCTAAATAAAAAGTTATGCTATCTTTTTATCAGTATCACGATTATTGCAGTCAATAAATATAATAGTAATAGAATCTATTTTAAATATTCATCCTAAATTCAATATAATAATAATAGAAAATCCGTATATTTTAATTCATTTTTTTATTATTTTAATTCATTTCGTTACAAAAAGTTTTTCACAGAAAATTGTTAGTATAATAGTGAACTCAGATAAGTAACGGAATAAAATGCCTACGAAACGTGAATTAATTGTTTAATTACTGTTTGACATCGTAACTCGATCAGAGCGATCACCGTTAACATCGATTGTGGGCTTAATCCAGCTGCCATTACCGTCGGTTATGGGTGTCGACGGAATCGTTCCGGGGCGCAGAATGGGAACGGGACCGGATGGAATGGGATGGGACCAAGTGGCTTTTCGCGCGAGATCGGAACGACTGGTAACGACGGCGGCGCGACGCGGTTTAAATCCGCATCGAAGCCCGCTCGCTCGTTACAACCTCGCCCATTACCGTAAACACGTGGCCGGCAAATTGATTTTAAATCACCCTCGGCCCCCGAGCCACCCCTCCGCGCTTACCAACGCCGAGCGCCGACACCGTCGATGTTGGATTGGCTCGTTCGATCGGCCGTTTTTACCAGTGGAAATGCCGCCTCGTTTGCACCGAACGGAGCAATCTCCACTTTTTCCTGATTCAACGCCGACATTCCATAAAATCCAACTCCTTTTTTTTT
>SMSR01016077.1:73715-96622 GCA_019453355.1 Ceratina japonica | reverse complement strand
AAAAAAAATACGAGGCGATAAAAGAGAGGAAAGCGCAGACACTGGGAGAAACGTTCCTTTGCTTGTTGTTCGAAGTGTTCCAGTAAGACTCGCGCGGAACAGGCCGTGGGTCGGCGAGCATGACGAAGGCGAAGAAAACTCGCGCGGGAACGCCGGCGAACAGGCGGGAGGGCTCGCAGGACGACGAGGAAACGTGCCGGGAGGAAATTGGCGTACGCCGCGGTCCGGGCCACCGTGAACCGGTTACTTGGACGGGAAACGCGGGGGACGATCACCGGGGATGAGAAACGAGCCGGACTCGAGCTCCTTCTGCGATCGGATTCCAATGCGATGCCGGAAACGAGAGTTCTCCTGGTGCAGAGAGACGCGCCCGATCGTTCGCTTTAAATGCTATTTCTATTTTTATTCCAATCGAATTTGGGAATTCCGTGGTAAGGCCGCTCGGAATTTCGCTGTTCAAGCTTTGGCTCCTGTATAAAATCACAGTCGCGGACTATCAAATTTTACGTTTTAATTAAAGTGTTTATTCTATTCGATGAGAATCGCGTTTTGGTTGAAATATCTGCATGTCTGGGATTTCTGAGAACTCGACGAAAAACGAGAGAAAGTTTCAATCGCAGGGATGTTCCCCGCAAGGTTAATTCATTTTGTACCGCGTCTCCTGTTAATCCAGGATTTGTCAAAACGAAACTACGCCATATGGAGCTCGTTTCAAACGGGGGAAGCGAAAAAGTTCACGAGTCCCGGCGATCCTCTGGCAAAAACCAGGCCAAACTTGTTTATTTCGCACGAATCACTGTGTTCCGTTTTACTAAAGATGTTCGAGTAGGAAATTGCACCTAACAAAAATTGTATATAGTATAACAAATATTTAAAAAATTTCTGAAATTATATTTGTAATATTATTACAGCAAATTTCCTCAGCGTACAAAGATATCTCTCGAGAGCGTTTCCGCCGCGAGCGAGTTTCCTGTTTCCTAATCGATCTAGACGATCCAAGGTTATCTCGAATTTCTTATAGTTACTATATATTAAACATTATTATAAATATTCCCGATCGACCGTGGATCGTCTAGGTGTCTTGTGGAAAACGCGCGAGTTGGACGAGTGAGAACTGCCTAGCAATTAATAGTGAATGATAAAATAAACGTTACGTCGATGCCGTCTGAACGAACCTGTTATTTCTTTCACCGAATCAAACACAATACCCCAATGATCAGAGCGAACTATTTCAACCCCGCAACCCCTTGAAACGGACCAGAAATTAATTTTCCTCTCCGTGACTCGGAGAAATGTCCGACTTTTTTGACGCACGTCATTAACGGGACTGGATCAAAAGACACATGTCTGTTTTTGTTCTCTTTTTTCACGGAAGCTCGAGGACTCATTTAGAACGTGTCCTAGTGGAAAACGTAAGAGAAAACGCGCTGTCAGTGTCCATCCACTTACCTCTCGAGTGTTTAGGGTACCCGAGGAGGCTGAACGGACACACCGGGCTAAATAGGGCTTCTCGTCGTTCCGCGGACAAGCTCGAAAGAAATTATGCTAAGGCTTAGAAAGGGAATGTTAAATGGGGAGCGAAGCCCCGGTGAGGTACCGTGCGCACGGGGGTTGATGGTTCGGATCAAACGAAGAACGAGACGAAATGGCGGTGAATTTACGTGATGTAAATAGTGTGTTCACCTTTGTAGATTGCGTTGCGCTTCGGTGTTAAGCCGGAAACCGTCGAACCGAACTAAGTTTCTTGGTGCGAGCAATAAAATGATAATTCATCGTTGCTTAAAGTTGTTGTTGTTTCTGTATGGAAATACCTCCCTTCTTGTTTCAGGAGTTTTTGTTTCTTAGGTACTTTCTTCGAGATGCCTGAGTATGAAAGATCGTAAGTATAACTAGAATCTAGAATTATGCCTTATTTTATTTTCTGTACATTTTTCTATCGTTTATCAACATTTGTTTTCATTTTTTCGTAGATCTTGTTCCAGAATCCAATGAGTCAGATATACTAGTACAATATAAGAAAGAACAGTAAGATTACTCAGGTCCAAAATCGTGTGTTAAACAGATTTACCAATAAAATGCCAATTAATCATGCTCAACTCATTAAATATCGTAGTTAAAAGAAAAATTCATAGAATCTTTTTTGTAGAGGATGTCAGTGCCTACAACTTTTGTATAAAAAATTTTTCGCTAGCATCAATAATTAATTGACAAATAGAATTATTTATTGCAGAATCTTTCTTGTACACTTTTTGACAAAGTGAATTTACTGTTCTTTCATATATCTACTATGATACTAGACTTCAAAGCCTAAGGGTAGCTTTCCATCACGTTCGATAAAACTACTGAATCAGTCAAAAATCGCATCGTCTGAACAGACTGAGAGCCTCGAGGCTTCCCACGTCCATTTGTATGAATTTTATCTATCAACCTTATCGTTATGATCATTAGGTACTTAGCGTTCGAACGTATTGAAATCAGAAGTATGGAAAATCGTTGATAACGCGAGGTTGAACGAGAGGTCTTCGCTAATAAATCGAAGCTCGTACGGGGACTGGTGGAAATCGAGATAAAACGGAGTTAATCAAGCGTGACGGCAGGAGCAACAAAGGGAAAACGAGGTCGCGGCGATCCGTCGCCGCGATAAGCCCGCGCCCGAAAATCCTTCCCGAGACAGTGCAATTTCTCAGGGCCGCGTACGAGAAAAAGCTCTTCGGTTTTATGCATCGATAAAACAAACGTCCGCCGATGCACGCCACCGAACAGATAACATTGAAATTCCGCCGGAGGAGCTCTCGCAGGAGGCATTATTGAACGCGAGAAATCTTGCATGATTCTGTGAACCGATGTTACTCGCACTTACTCACGATTTTTCACAGTTTCATGGTACCATTAGAGTGGCGATTTTTATTCGAAATCAAGTATTCATGGTATCGATTTCAAACTTATATTTAAGATAGGAATTGATTCTCTCATTTAAGTACCCTGATTTCTGATACTTCCTGAGATCGTTCTTTATATTTTCCATGCATTCAAGATTTTTATAAGTACATAATAAAATCCGATGTCTAATTATTATTAAAAATCATATTTTTTTATGAATAGAAGATAATACATTTTAAGATAGTTTCATAAAAATTGGTTAATGTCGTTCTGAGCTACAGACGATTAAGAATTTCAAAAATTTCAATTTTTCATAACTTGTGGTACATTGTAAAATTTTTACATGTTTCGAGGTGTTTAACTCTTCTATGCTTTTATCGGTTTCGAACCAAGTTAAAAAATGCAACGTTCACTTTTTTCCTCGGGATTCCGAGCAATAAAAATTTCATATACAATTTTTTTCTTATTACGTAGCAAGCCAAGCATTCTAAAATCTCATACAAAAATTATGTTCTTTGGTTCGATATTAGAAAAATGTTTTTTATTTATAAGTGTGTCCAAATATTGATAAGAATTACTATAATTGAATTCACAAATTATCTTTGTGTTTCACTCATATACTACAACTTTTAATTGCAATTAATAATTTTTAATAGTTTTTATGGAATTCTGAGCTAATAACTAATCTTAAGATTTCTAGATTGCATGGAACTCATTTGCAAATCTAAAGGAGTCATTTCAATCCCACAATGACTTTTCTACGCAATTTAATCAGGACCGCCGATAATTATCCGCGAACAACGTATCCGACGAGTGGGATTCTATTGGATGTAAGATTTCGGGCCATTATTTTGATTTGGAAGTGCCCAGGGGATCGAGCACCGCCTTTATCGTGTCGGGATACCGTTTCCTTTTGTTCGACATGGTGCGTCCTCTCTTCCCCGACTGCTTCCTTTCCAAGTAAAGTGCGATTCCGGGTGGGAAGATATTAATGGCGTGCGTTTAGTTGATGGATACACCATCCGCCACCGACTGTTTGGGGATTTTATTTCGCTCCTCCAAAGATCTCGAGGGATCCTTGAGCTACGGCCGTTTCCGGTCACCATGATCGACAAATTTGTTTGAGTCACTCTCTTTCTACCGATTCTTTGCAATTCTTTTGTGCTTCAAAATGAACTCAGTTTCTTCTATTCTGGGAATAAATTTGTGGGGTGAATTCTAAATAAAAAGTTATGCTATCTTTTTATCAGTATCACGATTATTGCAGTCAATAAATATAATAGTAATAGAATCTATTTTAAATATTCATCCTAAATTCAATATAATAATAATAGAAAATCCGTATATTTTAATTCATTTTTTTATTATTTTAATTCATTTCGTTACAAAAAGTTTTTCACAGAAAATTGTTAGTATAATAGTGAACTCAGATAAGTAACGGAATAAAATGCCTACGAAACGTGAATTAATTGTTTAATTACTGTTTGACATCGTAACTCGATCAGAGCGATCACCGTTAACATCGATTGTGGGCTTAATCCAGCTGCCATTACCGTCGGTTATGGGTGTCGACGGAATCGTTCCGGGGCGCAGAATGGGAACGGGACCGGATGGAATGGGATGGGACCAAGTGGCTTTTCGCGCGAGATCGGAACGACTGGTAACGACGGCGGCGCGACGCGGTTTAAATCCGCATCGAAGCCCGCTCGCTCGTTACAACCTCGCCCATTACCGTAAACACGTGGCCGGCAAATTGATTTTAAATCACCCTCGGCCCCCGAGCCACCCCTCCGCGCTTACCAACGCCGAGCGCCGACACCGTCGATGTTGGATTGGCTCGTTCGATCGGCCGTTTTTACCAGTGGAAATGCCGCCTCGTTTGCACCGAACGGAGCAATCTCCACTTTTTCCTGATTCAACGCCGACATTCCATAAAATCCAACTCCTTTTTTTTTTCTCGACGATTTTCGCTACGGGTATTTACTCCTCGATTTTCTATAACTTCTAAGAAGGGTCCTCGGAAAATGGTAAAAATGTCGAGAAGTTAATTCTGAGAAAATTGAAAGTCACTGATTCAATAAGAAGTTCTGCGAAAATTCATGATAAGTTCTGTTCAAGGTCGTAAGATTTTTCCTAAACATTTAAGATATGTATAAANCTGGGCGATTTTCGCTACGGGTATTTACTCCTCGATTTTCTATAACTTCTAAGAAGGGTCCTCGGAAAATGGTAAAAATGTCGAGAAGTTAATTCTGAGAAAATTGAAAGTCACTGATTCAATAAGAAGTTCTGCGAAAATTCATGATAAGTTCTGTTCAAGGTCGTAAGATTTTTCCTAAACATTTAAGATATGTATAAAAATATAATAAATATGTGTAATGATAATAAAAAGCTGTGTCCAATATTTGAAGCAATAAACTTTTTGAAGAACTGAGAACGTGAATAGTATGTTCTATGTAGTTTCGTTAAATGTCAGTTTCTCGGGAACGATTATCGATGAATCGTCCGAGAGAAGAGGCACATAATTTCGTAGCGGTGACATTAGCATATTTATTGCTCGCTTGGATCTGGCTCAGAATCGTCGATGACCCGTGATGGGACCCGCTCGCTAAAAGAGGAGACAATCACGTAATTATTGCTGGCCGGCTTCGAAAGGACTGGTCATTCTTCCGCTCTAATTTCGAGGAGGCGTTAATGAAATTACTCGAAACGCCAAGCTGAAGATAGGAAAATCAAAATGGTAATAGGAAGCGCGACAAAACACAGAGAAACTAATAGATTTATAAAAGGATGGTAAATCTTGAACTTTGACCTTAATATTGAACTTGAAACATAATTGAATGATGCATAGATTATTCCTTGAAGTTATTTGAGATTGAAAACTTGGATAATTCTAATTGAATGATACATAGATTATTCCTTGAACTTATTTGAGATTGAGAACTTGGATAATTTAATTAATAATGGGAATTAAAGAAGGGATAGAAAGTTTCAAGAATTATTTTATTGTATATTTATTTATTCATGTTCAGTAAAATTTTTCTCTTCGCTATTAAATATATCCGTAGTCCAGGGGCTGGTAATTGTTGACGGCACATATTAAAGAATCGGTACGCTCTGTGAAATCGTTTGTGACAACAGAGCGTACAAATTCTAAAATAAATATCGTAACATAGCATAGTGCTTCCTCCAAAAATGTTGCAGTCGCTCTGAGATCCTGAAAGACATTCTTAAAACTACTTAAGCTCAAATATCTAATCATTCTCACACATCCACTTCTTCCATTTCGCTATACTTCTTCATTTTCAACAATATCATCCTTCGTTCTTTAATTCCATTCAGATTTCGTTCAAATTACATCTTCGATTCTTTTATCAAACGTCATCCATTACATAAAATGAAAATCTTCCAGAATCATTCAATTTACTCAATAATTATAAAACATTCTATTTATACTTTAATTTCGTGGAATTAGAAATAATAGATGTACGGAATTAGAAATTCGCTCATAAATACTCTTCGGAGATGTGCATCCCGTTTCAACCCGGAACGATGATTCCTTAATGATTGCCATTTCTGTAACGAAGTTATGTGGTTGAAAGTGAGTGAAAATTTAATTGGGCCCCGGTGTAACGCGGTCTGGTCGCTGGCAGAAATCTCAACCACGAGAGAACTCGATTCGAATCGGGGAAGGAATGTGGTCGGTTGATCTTCCGCCTCGTTTCTTGTGTCGAAACGCGTTTGGGAACCGACAGATGCGGCTCACTGTTGCAAAGTATCTCGATTCAAAAGGAATACAGAATATAACGGCGTGCCTTTTCTGATAAAGTACCAAATCTTTGAATCTCTGACAACAAGTAAAAGTAAAATAAAATGAAAATCCTCCCGGTAAGCGGAGAGTTCAGAAATTTCTTAAATCCATTTTCTGCAAATTGAAAATATCACTGAAAGCTTAAAGTGATTGCATTCCGGTTTAGTTCCGTGAGTNTAAAATGTTGCAGTCGCTCTGAGATCCTGAAAGACATTCTTAAAACTACTTAAGTTCAAATATCTAATCATTCTCACACATCCACTTCTTCCATTTCGCTATACTTCTTCATTTTCAACAATATCATCCTTCGTTCTTTAATTCCATTCAGATTTCGTTCAAATTACATCTTCGATTCTTTTATCAAACGTCATCCATTACATAAAATGAAAATCTTCCAGAATCATTCAATTTACTCAATAATTATAAAACATTCTATTTATACTTTAATTTCGTGGAATTAGAAATAATAGATGTACGGAATTAGAAATTCGCTCATAAATACTCTTCGGAGATGTGCATCCCGTTTCAACCCGGAACGATGATTCCTTAATGATTGCCATTTCTGTAACGAAGTTATGTGGTTGAAAGTGAGTGAAAATTTAATTGGGCCCCGGTGTAACGCGGTCTGGTCGCTGGCAGAAATCTCAACCACGAGAGAACTCGATTCGAATCGGGGAAGGAATGTGGTCGGTTGATCTTCCGCCTCGTTTCTTGTGTCGAAACGCGTTTGGGAACCGACAGATGCGGCTCACTGTTGCAAAGTATCTCGATTCAAAAGGAATACAGAATATAACGGCGTGCCTTTTCTGATAAAGTACCAAATCTTTGAATCTCTGACAACAAGTAAAAGTAAAATAAAATGAAAATCCTCCCGGTAAGCGGAGAGTTCAGAAATTTCTTAAATCCATTTTCTGCAAATTGAAAATATCACTGAAAGCTTAAAGTGATTGCATTCCGGTTTAGTTCCGTGAGTTGCAACTTTTGTCGAGAATAATATTTCCCCAAGAGAATAGAGAATAAAACGTCGGAGGAATCAAAGAGCAATCAAAAAAGTAACATTAAATAAAAAATTGAAAAGATCACAAACAGCGAGTAATATAATTGCTCTCCCGGCTTTTCACCGGTTCTCGAAACTACGAACGCTCGCGTTTTACAATCCCTCGGAAAACAAAAGAGAGCACAATATTCTTACGCCATTTACCTCTCGTTCTTCAACGGTACAATATAGTTGCACGAAAACTACGAGTTTTATGTAAAGAAAAATAGAAGCTGGCGCAGTGGAGAAAGGTACGGAAAAAAGAGAGTGCCTCCGCCCGTACAATCGGCTCGTGCGAATAATAAAAACCTAGCAACACGTAACGGGAGAAAAAGAACGGCGAGTTCCATTTTTCTGGCCAATGCTCGACACGTCTCCAGGCGATTGCAAAATTTCAAACACGTCTCGCTTCCTGCCTCTTCGCCAATCGAATTAAATTATAATAAAAAACGACGTGTGCTTTAATTTCACGAATTAAGAGAAGTCATCAGAATTTCATTTTTGTATTATATATTATATTATTTTATATTTATTGTATTATGAGAAGTCATCAGAATTTGGTATTTATATTATATACTATATTATTTTATATTTATTATATTATGAGAAGTCATCAGAATTTGGTATTTATATTATATATTTCAATATTTATTATATTACGAGAAGTCATCAAAAATTCATATATATATGTTATATGTATATTATATTATTCTATATTTTTATTATACATTCCAATATTCATACATTTAATTTCTTCATTAATTAGAAAGAGTGTAATTAAACGTGCTTGCTGATACAACGCAATATACGCATTATGTACAGAGTATTATGTACAGGCATACTAGTATATGCTTGAATGCCATATTTGGTGCTCGTGTTCTATTCCAGCCTCTCTCTGTCGCTCGTTCGATTAAAGTCAACAAAATCCGGCGGCACCGTCGATTACGCGCGTCGAATCCGGCCGGAAACGAGCCTCGGCCCCATTTTAATCCCGAAAATTTGTGCGGTACACGCGGCCCACTTCCGCTCCGCGCAATTAAATCGTCTCGCATCGTTCACCGTCAAAAAGGATACCTAAACGCCACTTGAAAATCGCGAATCCGCAGCTTTTTCACGCACCCACCCACTTTTCAAACGGATACAACAATTTTTTTCCCTGCTTGTCTTCAGCGAAGAAATTTCATTCCACCGCGCGGGAAATTATTTCAATTAAGATGTTTATCAAACGTTACTCGTTTAATTATTTTACATTTTCATGTCTCTGAAAGTTTGTTAAAAGTAATTGTGACTCGGCATTTTTCAATTAGCAACCAGAATGTAATTATTATTTAATTGAAATTGATGGTTGCTTTTGTTAGTTACATTGTTATTTATTTAAGTATTTCATTACAATATTAAGTTCTTTATTTCTGTAATTATATATAAGGAAATGCAGATATTTCTTTAAATCTGATAACAGAATTTGGAAGGGAAACATATGATTTAATTGATTATAAAATTCTTAGAAATTACTAGAAAAATTCGATGACCTTCAATCCTATTAGTTTTTCATCTGGTTTAATGTCTCCCCTTTTAATCTCCGGGAAAGAAAACGATTGATCAGGTAGAAAAGGGTAAAAACAGTTTCAGCGTTCGCGAGGAAGAGTCAAGGGAACTTGAAAGCGGGAGGCACACAATCGCGGAGGAACTCGAACGGCTGAAAAAGAACCGTGAAAGGGCCTACTCGACGACGCCTCGACGGTGTCGAAGCTCCCAGCATCGTTTCACCGGGACGCAGACACGCGTCCCGTCCCTCTCTCCTTCCTCTTTCCCTCCATCTTTTTTATCTTTGAAACGCGAAGTTCATTCGAACGTTTCATCCGATTTTTTACCACGTTTCATTCATCGTCTCTCTTTGCTCAGACAATTTCAAACATTCCCAAGCATCAACACGTTCACTGCGAATTGTGTTACCCGCCTAACTGGATGGAAATAAAAAAAAAATAACTGACTCTGAAATTCTTAGAGTTTTCTTCTAACTCAAGTTGAATTTAATTAATTTCTTAATATCTTCTTCTCGAGTTGCCAAGTGAACTAAGAAACGTTTAAATTAAACGCGAAGAGGATAGTCAGTTCCAACTGAGAGAATTCTCACTTTCACGCTTCTCTCACTCAACCATTCTGTTTAGGTAGAAAAATAAAAGACGGTTGCCTCCTTTAGACGTGTTTTTTTTTTTATATCTTTTCTCTCACGAACCTCTTTAATAATGTATCCTATCGAAATAGTGCTCGAAGCGAATGTAAAATGTTTTTACGCTTTACGTTGAGACGCCTAAACACTCCCTAAAAACGCATTCCATTTCTCAGTGTTCCACCTCGCGAGGGAGACTCGCGTCCGCTCGTCGATCTTCTAGTCCCACGATCGACGGCCGACGCGAGTCCCCCGGGTCCGTTTCCGTTCGACGATCACTCCGCCCGTTTTAATTAGGAGCTCGGAACGATGTCGGATTCGTTATCGAGCGTCTCTCGATTATCGTTGGATAATAGTAAAATTCTTACACGCTAAGGAAGTTCGCCTAGAAATTATGGTATGGTTAATCGATTTTTTTTCTTTTCTTTAACTCGTTTAAGGTATCGTCCAAAAGATTTTCTCTGTTCATTTTTTTTTTTCTGTTCGCGTGCGTCGGAATTCGAATGATAAACTGACTTCCAACCGTTTTATTTAATATACGGAATGATTCGAGGTGGAATTCTTTTCTTTCAAATCGTTCGTTAGTTATTTTTTTTCTCTCGTCTCGAAGAATTATTGTTAGAGTCGCCACAGTGATCGCGGATCCACGTGGATACGGTTGCCACATTTGCCACTTTTGCGTTATAAAAATACATGGATAAAGTGTATAAGCGAAGCTTGAACCTGGCGATCCGCGACAATTGTAGCCCGTAGCGTGGATATTCCTAGAGAAATACATTTTTCAACGGAGATTCACCGGGTCACAGAATTTCCCCCTTTGGCTTCTCGATGAGACGTCGCTGGATCGTCGAATCAATCTCTAAGCTTGATGAGACCGAAGTGTGACTTATTGCTATTCAACGGTGAAGTTCGTGTCGTTGTTTACTTCGATTCATGTGAGGCTCCTTTTTTTCTTTTTATTAAACAGCGAAACATTCGTTTTATACAGGGTGTAAACCTACAGGTGGGACATTTTTTAAGGACGTATTCTAGGGGCAAAAATAAGACGAAAATAAAGAGAGAAAAAATTGCGTTTGGGGCTTCGTTAGTTATTTATTAACATTTAAAAATTTGACATTTTTGCCCCTAAAATTGACAATCCGACGCGCATCGGCAGATATTTTTTGCCTACGCGCAGCTGATCACCGTCGATCGATGCATGTCGATAACCGAGAATAGGACCGTANTTTTCGTCTTATTTTTGCCCCTAGAATACGTCCTTAAAAAATGTCCCACCTGTAGGTTTACACCCTGTATATAGGAACAATTACGCAATAAAAGTGTTACTCCACAATGCAGGTACTATATATCGTGCAACAAATTTTCGCGTTTGGAAGTCTGATAAGAAAAGTAGCAAATGTAAAAAGAATCTCGTTTCAGACTCGCATTACATCCGTCGGTTATTGGTTTCGTTCCGTGAATTTGTGAAGAAGGGAAGGAATTTGGAAAATGTTTCCCGCTCGAAACGGGGAGCGAAACATTTTTCAAATACCGCCGAGCTGTTCTAACTACGATTGAATCTATAATTATTATTGAGATTCGATAGAAAACTCCGGTTGGACAACGCTGCATCGAGAATCCATGCGATAGTCAACATCGATCGCGGTTTAAGAAGACGAACGTCAACCTCGAAACATTCGTCCAACAATAACAACGACGTTAATTAATAGTAATCGACGTCCGAGACGGGAAACGGGTTTAAGTGTTCATTTTTTTTTCTTTAAAGTAAGTTACACGCTACTCTCTTTAGATTACATCGTCTCATCGCCTAATCTCGGAAAGAGAACGGATACATTAATTAATAATCGCTAAACGTAGTAATGTCACGCGCTACCGTCCTGTGCTTTTTTTACGATTTTTTTTTTTAACCTCGTCTTCTGTTTGTTTTTTTCCGATCTCGCGTTCGGTGAAACAAATAAGGATTCTGCTGGCTCGATCTACTTTCGTGTGATTCGCTTAGCTTACCGGCTAGGATGAGAATCGTTTTCTACGTTTTGTTTTAGGAATTTTGTTTCAGACGCTGGTCAGCCTGAGAAGAGAACGGGTGCGCTCGTTCCGATCTTTCTACGATGCAATTCAACATCTTCAACTCATGCGTTGGGATAAAAAATGATTTTTGTACAATTGATATTAAAAATAAATTTGGGAGGTTCACGTGGGAGCTCGAATAATTGACTGATGATTAATTGACTCTGGCTAATCGAGAAATGGAAATCACGCAATAGTTTACAAAGAAAGAGAAAGATGCTTTTTTTTTGTTGAAAAATGAAAAGAAGGGGTAAAGTCGAACGCGATGGGAAACGGGGCAGTGCGCAATCACCTCAAGCCAACCGATAAGACGTACGCGTTTCTCTTTTGCTGCTGTTCTGTCTTCTTTGTTTTTTTTTAATGTCTCACACGTGCGTTCGTTAATTACAATTATTAAGGCTACTTCAAAGCGGTTACAAGTACGGTAGTAATAATAATCGACAAACTCTCCACTCGATCGCCGTCTATCGCTCGTTTATCGCTACTATGTATATATTTATATGTATATATTTATAATATATATATATATATATAATATATTCATTTATTTATTTATATATTTATATATGTATAGTTAAGTTTATGTATAATCGGTGTGATGCATCCGTTTTAGTGTCGTCATTTAATTTTCCTCTCGTTTTAGTAAATGGTAATTAGTTAATGGTAATAGTAGTTAATTAGTTTAGCAATGTAGTAATAATAATCGATAATAATAATTTAATGATCGATAATCAATAATGGTAATAATAATCATAGTAATTAATAATAATAATAATAACGTTTAACATTATTATCCTCGCTGTTCCTCATTTTAACTGTTGTCTGTATGTAGGTTACATAATTTATATATATTTATATCCACGCGGTTTCCATTCTCTCTTCATATCTTTTTTTTTATTCTTTTACCGTTTTTCAACCCCCAACACCCTAGTTCCCTCGTCTGCTGCCCCGTTCTTTTCATTCATCCGTCTTTGTAACGTCTCTTCCATGAACGAATTCTTACGATCTAAAAAAGATTTTTGGGTCGACCACGAACGACCCAGGCGTCGGGAATCCGCTTCCTCGCGCTTCGTCGATTTTATTTCGATTTTTGTTAACGAAGGGTGAGACATTTGTGGTCCGACGTTCCTTTTGTTCAGTTTGCTGTCCGACAATTGTCGCGGTTAGTTTTCGTTAACTTTTGTTGGACCGAAGATACGCCTCGGGGGAGGAGAAACTTGCCGGAGTTAAATGGAATTCACCGAGAAGAGAATTTGAAAAAAAAAAAAGAAGGAGATAGCGGATTTGATTATCGGAGAACGAAATAGAAAAGTCTCTCGGAACGAGAATTTCTACGGAGTGGAACGAAAGTAATCATAATATTCCGTCGATAACCGGACGAACAGAAACTGAATGTTTTCATTAAACACAGGACAGGCAATATCTTCTCTGGACTATAGTGAATCTTTCAATGAAGAATAATAAAAAACTGATCAAGTTCAGAAGGGAATTATTCATAGTCACTAATAAATTCTATGGGAAAGAGGAAACGATATTGAAATGCGGACTTGTGAAAACCTGGTCAATCGATTTCTAATAAACGAATCAATTTCTAATAAATCAGAAGGAAACCAAGTGGAAGATTCATTCCTCATTCAAACTTGCCTTTACGAATAAAACTCATTATTTGCAAATATAATATTAATCTCCGATAACTTAGAAATTACAAAATGATATATATATATAAATAAATAAGAAATTATATATATAAATAACTTACAAATTACAAAAACAGGAAATATCTGTTCTCTATTTTCTATAAATAATTAAACAAATTAAAAAACAAAAGATTTCATAATTTTTTTTGTAATAGGCAACCAAAAAGGTTTGTTTTCAATTACCGAGATTTACACAATAAATGAAGAGCTTTGGATACAGAAAAAAAATGCAAAAGAAGAAGAATTCTATTCGTCTCGCCTGACGCGTGATCGGAGAACGTGTCATCGAGAATTCGCTGTTTCTGGTCCTTGTTACGTCGAACACTCGCGACGCGACGCGACGGCGTGAAATGAAGAAAAAGAAACGACGCGGCGCGGCGCGAACGAACGATCCGATGGCAAGTTCTCGTCTAAATCGAATTCGAGGGTTTCGCCGTTTCAAGTGGCGACCGTCAGCCACCGAAGGAGAGCTGACCGACAAAAAAATTCGCACGCCGTACGAAACCGTTCTCGATGAGATAAAAAGAGACGGGGGATCCCCGTTAGAAATTAATTTTCCAAGTGACGCGGATATTAGAACTCGTGACGTTATCGCATCTTCGCTGGCATGATTGATGTCATGGAATTCTTCGAGTTCGAGAACACGTTCAATTCATAATGCGGGTGTCAAGCTTATGGCAGATTAAAGCGTCGGATCGTCGAAATTAATTCACAGATCGTTAAGTATCGAATAGGATTCTTCTAAAGATTCCAACGAAACCAAGCAGAAATTATATGAATTAATAAAAAGAATAGAATTTTATTGCGAACGACGGTTCCGAATGAAACTCGCAAATGAGATCGAAAAAGGGAGAAAAGGGAAGGTGGGAGGTGAGATTCGTTCGGGTGGCGGAGGGAGACCGATTGATTTTTTTTAACCGATTCACCGACGACAACTATCGACTGGTCAGCGTCCAGTCAGCAAGGAGCCCGGGACAATGGTTCGAGCGCGTAGAGGGATTCCTTCGCTTGCTTGTTCGCGGTTCTCCGGTCACCGGAAGCGACGTATTAGCCACGAACGATGACGACGGCCGCCAATGCGACCGCGATCATCGCGAGGCTGCTGCTTGACGCGAACGACGGGGCCGAGTTGCAGCCGTCCTGCTGGCAACAGTACGTCCTCGTGCTCCAGGCCTCTGAAACAATCCCCAAATCGCCCTTTAAACGTTCAATGAATTTTAAAAATATTAATCGAATGAGTCTTAAAAATTTGATAATATCAGGAATAATAAAATAATGACAAATAATGACAGAAAGAAAAAAATTGATAGCAGTTTTATATTTAATTTCTAGCTTATTGAAGAGACATTTTCATTAATTAAATTTGATTCTTTATGACCTTTTTGTGGACAAGATAATAAATGCCAATTTCAAGTTAATTTAATTATATGTATAATTATATGTATAATTAAATTATATGTATAATTAAATTAACTTGAAATTGGCATTTATTATCTTGTTCACAAAAAGGTCATAAAGAATCAAATTTAAATATTCAGTTGGACGTAAACTATTTACATAAAATATTTTTATTAATATTTAAATATATTTTATATCGTGTAATATTTATAAAATATAATAAACAATTATTTGAAAATGCGCGTGAAAATACGTGTTGGATTTGATTAAAACTTGACATGAAATAAAACACATAAATAAAATAAATAAAACTGTGATGGTTCTAAGAATTGAATAATATTTTCTAAGAATTGAATTGAGGAACTTAAAGAATTAAGATTGTGGTCTAAGGAAAGGCTGTTTGTAAATAAGGAGCGGATTCATGAATGAGAAAGGGCACGCATCTCCGGGGAGATAAGCCGGCTGGTTTAAATAGAAAAAGCACGAGCGGACTGTTATCCCATTCAAGAGAAACTTATTAAAAGTAGGCCAGACGAAGGAGTTATTGAAATAAAAGGGAGGAGTAAAAGACCTCGTTAAGGAGAACGGTTCATCGACAAAGGGATCCACCCCCGTTTTAATCGAATTCCGAGAGAAAAGGTCGGCGAACATCAATTTCATTACGGACGGGACGAAGCAAAAGGGGACACAGAAACGAACGCGGCGGACGAGGAAGAAGGAGGGACGCATTGAGAGTTTGAAAATCGTGACGGTTTACTGCGCCCGTTCCTGCTGTCCGTCCATCGAATATATTTTTTGTCCCGGGCCTTAGCGAAGAACTGCCACTGGCAGTCGTTCCGAGAGCGGCCGACTCGTAAACAGGAATAAAAATTGTCGGACGTTCGCCGTAGTAAAAGTCGCGTAAAAATTTCGTTGTGAACCGTGAAACGAAAAATGTGATGCGCGTAAAAAGAATGCGGCGATATCGGCAGTCTAGTTACGAGGAATTATGCTCCCTCATCCGTATTTTCATGCCAGTAAATAACCGGACTCGATGACATCGAAATGGTTTCCAATCCGATACTCTCCGCTGGTCGCAGTTATTTGTCTCATTTGTGAGGAACGGCTCTTATGAGCTCCTAATTTCACAACTTCGTATATATAAAGGCTATTCCGATTTCCAATGCTTAAGATATCGATTATCGAGTAATTTCATGATGTAAAGCTTGTTTCGCCGGTGGAGAATGATCGGGACCGAAACAATTAAAGAGGGCCTTCTTGAAAAATTGTTGGATCGGCCATCGACGGCCGAGTGTCCTTCACTCTTAGAATTTCCCCATTAAATCGTCGAGTATCGCGCCCAGAAAAAGAAGTTAAAAAGGCTTCGAGACGTCGAAGGGTTCGAAAAAATCGCAGTGCCCGATTCAAGCTTGCACTAGACATTTTCCAGGATGACTAAAAATTAATTTCTCTTAAAATAAATAAAAAAATTACTTTCTCTTCATTTTCTATCTGACATTCGGTAGAATTTCGAACCACGAAAATTAGCTAATATAAATTACTTGGAAGAGTTCGAATTGATTTCACAAAAATCTCAATTAAAAAATGCGGCGACGAATAAAAAATTATTTCACATTCTGAGTAAGAATTCTTTCGCGGAGCAAAACCTGAAACCAAATTCCCGTAACGGGAACGCAATAGTTTGGGGCGGAACAGCCGGGAAAAATAACGCGGCCCTTAAATTGGATTAAGAAAATACACCGCACGCTGGTTTACTGACAGCTCGGAATTCTTCTCGACCGTCGAAAATACGTTTCGGTCGTTTCGCCCGACGGTCGAAGTTCATTTTCCGCGTTCCTTAAGCCGCCGCCTTCCTCCCGTTGCATCGAGTTTCCCGCACTTCGTTCCGACGCTATATAAACGAGCCCGGATTTTTCATTTTTAACGAGCCAGAAATCGATCTCTCGTCGCCGTTATTGCGACGTTCCCTCGCGTCGAAAAATAGTTTCGGGGGCTCGCAAGTCGTCCAGATAATAATTATGTTCGAGAATTGCGAAACAGTAACTTTCATGTTACATTATTTCGTGTTTCCCTAATATTCGTATTTTATGCTATATATTATAAATAATGAGAATATTTTATCAAAATAAGATTCGAGGAAGAGAAGTTAACTATAAAAAGTATGAATTACATTATCGAAACCCGGGAAGCACTTACATAANCTGTTTCCCTAATATTCGTATTTTATGCATTATATTATAAATAATGAGAATATTTTTATCAAAATAAGATTCGAGGAAGAAAAGTTAACTATAAAAAGTATGAATGACGTTATCGAAACCCGGGAAGCATTTACATAATTTTAATTATTTATGAAACCAGCTAATGCATTATTTTTTGCGCTCTCTATTTTCAGTTTTAAACACGTTCTATTTTCTTTACTTAATCAAGGACTTCATTCGTTTTAGCCGAAGTTCCGTGGCAAACATTAATTTAGGCTCCGTAGTTCGTTTTATTTTTTAGTAAATGAGAGATGGAATTTTTCTTAAAACTCGGTTAGGTTTGAGGTTGCTGAAACCTCGAAGAACTTTCCCTCGAGCATTCCTCAGGGTTTTGCCGAGCGCGCCGGGGAAAGAGAGTGGACGGGAGTTTCAGGCCGGCGGAAGAAGTTCAGAAATTTTGCGAATTTCGAACTTCCGCGAGGCTTCATAAAATTTCCGTTTGTAGAAGATGGGACGTGGCCGTGGCGGGAACGAGGGAAAAATTAATCGAATGCACTCTGCGTGCGTGATACTTTTCTCCCGGCTGGAGGACGTGAGTGGAAATTCAGTGATATGGGTCGACGCTCGGTCAGACCCGGCGGTGATTCCGCGGAATTGCGGGGCGGCGGGGCGGGGCCGAATATTCCGGAGGAAATTTCGGATGAAATAGAAAAATAAACAAGCGACAAGAAGTGAATACCGGAATAGTAAAGTGTATAAATAGTGGGACAGGTGGGAATAAATGAATTTTCCACAGGGAACCGAGTGTATCGGGAAAGACTGTTTCTCTCCGAAAAGGTTGCAGGGAAATAATGGAAATGGTCAATGAATGTACAGCCGGAACATTTTATACTGAACTAGGAAAATCTGTGACCAAATACCTCGTATACAGAAATCTACTGACTCATATAAATTCATATTGCACAAAAATTTAAAAAAATGTGATTCTTTTAAAAATACAATTTTTGTACTGATTCTATTAATAAAAATTGCAAGCTTTTACATTTTTCCAACTTTTTTTATTGTAATAAACATAAAAAAATGCAATACTATTATTTTCTCTTTTTCCTTCTCAATTTTTATAATGATGATTTATCTACATTTATTTATTCTCTTTTTGACTACCTCAACTCATGCGACATGAATTTAATATATTGAGAGAAGTGAGATTAGGAAACAGTTTATGATAGTTTAGGAATAATGCAAGATGTTCTGGATGAAATCGCGATCAAAGGGAAAGCGTAGGGCGATTTGTAACGTTGGAATTAACCGAATTCTCGCGGATGTGCGGACGGTCGGTCGAAAAATCTGCAGTTTCGGTGCGGTTACTGTGGCGAACCTCCGCCAAGTTCGCATACGCGCTCTGTTCGAATTTCAAAGCGGCCACGAATGAACACCGACGAACGAAATCCTTCGCCAATCCGTTTAAGTATCCTCAGAATTGTACCCTTCCAATAAAACAAATTCAAATAAATATTAACAAGTGATTTACATTGAAAAATTAATTTGCATCAAAGTATACATTTATTTTTTATTAAATCGAAGAATTGACAAAATTCAATATGTTACAGTGTCTAAATTTTTGTGGAGCTTCCAAGAAATGTGCCCTTGCAACGAAACAAATTAAAAAAACAAGCCTCAAGTACTTTACAGCTCTGAATATTTAATTTGGATCGAAATATACATTTATTTTTTAATAAATCAAAGAATTGACAAAATTCAATATATTACACTGTCCAAATTTTTGTGGAGCTTCCAAGAAATGTGCCCTTGCAACGAAACAAATTCTAAAAAATAACTCTCAACTACTTTACAACTCTGAATATTTAATTTGGATCGAAATACAGATTTATTTTTTATTAAATCGACAGATTGACAAAATTCAATATATTAAATTCTAAAATTTCTCACGAAGTTTCCAAGAAATGTTGTAATGAAAAAAATTTTGAGATTAGTATAATAAACGAGAATTTTTAATAACCGAGGTAAAAAGAATGTAATAGCGTGGAAAGGTGGAACGAAAATATAAGCGGGTATTTTCCAGCGAAATTAGTTCAATTTCCTCAGATAACGTTGTACGCTTTCCCGATATTTCCCGACGCATCGCATCGCATCGAAGGGATACAGAGAGAGAGAGAGAGAGAGAGAGAGAGCGGTCTCTAAAGAAAAACTATTGCGGGAAACAACTGGCTCGCGTTATCGGGACACGTCCTCACGTAATAATGATAACAATAATGGAGAACGAGATTGTTCGCGAACACCCGTGGGAAAGGTTATTTTTATTGGACGCGAACCCGTTTCAAAGGACAACTTTTAACGAGAGATTCATCGTTTTAAACGCTCTTTCTCTCTCTCTCGCTCCGTTCGTTTCCGTTTACATTCCGCATTAACGAACACCGCCGTCTGTAAGTTGATACGTTTATCCCTGTTAAGTGTGACAATTGAGGGCCATTTGAAGTCCCCACTTGACTATTTGGGATGAAACGACATTCCATTTCGTCAGAGAATTCGATGTTCAAGCACGTGAGTCCGAAAAATGAGGTGAAAAATTATGGGAAATTTGGGGAAGGAACTCACCCTTTTCCACGCAGGTCGGCACGCAGTCTCGAACTGTCGAGCCCTCGCTGACGTATTTCTGAAAAGCAAAGAAAATGATAAAATTATTACATTTTAATTACATTAAAAATGAAAAATTATAGATTATTCATAAAATTTAAATGAACATAGCACGAGATAATTATTTATAAATTAATTGTTAATTGAACTCGATGTAACATTTCTAATTCTAACATCAGGTTTCTTGATTAGAAAATGAGAAAAAGTGAAAAATGCAAAAAGGTGAGCTAATTGAAGGAGTTCTGTTTATGATTGCCTGACGTATTTCTGAAAGATAAAGAATATGAAAAAATCATTATATTTTAATTGCATCGAAAATTAATAATCATAGATTATTCGTAAGATTTAAACGAAAATAGCACGAGAGGTTAATTATTTATAAATTAATTGTTAATTGAACTCGATGTAATCCACATTCCCAATTCTAACATCAGGTTTCTTGATTAGAAAATGAGGGAACAGTGAAAAATGCAAAGAAGTGAGCTAATTGAAGGAGAAAGATCGCCTGTCTATGATTGGGACAGGAAAAAAGGTATCGGGTTATCTAAACGAGCGATAGTCACGAGAGATGCGCGTTAAGAGCGACTAGGAGCTTGCGATAAGGGTAAAAGTTCCGCGGAGAACGAGAGACGGGGTAAGTTTCGTGAGGAAGGCGTTGATAAATAAGTGGTAGCACGGTGTTGATTATGTTCCATATCAGAGTTGACTCGAAGGTTCGGGCGCCCATTCTCCTCTTCTCCCTCGCCGTCGGTTTTAAGCCACGCCGAAATGTAGATCTCTCGTGGAGATTTCTCTTGATAAATTATATAAGAAACTAGGTAAAGTTTCAAGAGGTCTAACTCCGGATCAGGGCGCATGCATATAACCGCGAATGTTCTTGAATGCCTCGCGAATATTTCAGAATATATCCACCGCGGTGTTTCAGATGTTGTGCAAGTTTTCGTATATCACGTACTATAAAATTCCTGATTAATTCATGAATAATCTCGTTAGCCTTATCCTGATCCAAGATTATTCTAAACTGTTCTTGAATTCTTAGTCTGTACGTCAGATATTGTACATTTCGTGTACTTCGTTCTACAGAATAATAGAGTCATTAAATTTTCAAGATTGTGCAAAGAGAGGGAGAATTTTCTCGGAATAATGGAAGCCTGAGTAAACTAATTGATAAGATTATTCCATTACTCTTGGAATAAATTAAATTGCCATTAATAATAGACTTAGCTGACTTTTCTGTTAGTTGGCACAGAGCAATTTCTGCGAAAGATGATTTAGCGATGTGATTTAGTGATTCGATCGATTTCAGAGGTCAGGAATTTCCAAGAACGAAAGGGTGATTGGGAAGGACGGGGCGAGGTGGTGATCATTCCGGTGGTCCTGTGTTCTCTGATTGGATGAATTCGAAGTCCTTCGAAGCAGACGCTGCGTCATAGCCGGTCGGTGATCGATACCCCAACGATTATAACGCCCCGAGGATGTCGTACATATTAAACCCTCTCCGACTGCTAACCCTTCATCGCTCCTGTACATATTAAACTCTTCCCCTGCCCCGCCGATTCCTCCGTTTTCCCTCGACAAAAATTCTATCCAAATTCTTCGAAAAGAAATACCTACCAACGTTGGGCTCATCAGTTTCTCGAAAACAGTGATTGAAAAAATGATTTCTCAACAAAATTGAAGTATAAATTAATTGGAATATCATAAGGAAAAAATAACGTATGAAACTTTTTAATTTTCTGTTCGAGTGATTAAACCAGATTTCTGTGTTACGTTTTTTCGTTGATTTAAATGGAAAGACTTTTATTAAAAGAATTTTTCACTGGTTAAATAATACGGGTCCAATTTAAAAAATGGAATATTTTCCTTGAGGTTTTGCATACATTTTTAAAAAAGGTATCTAATTAATGCAGCCAAAGGGTAGCGGCGTGCATGAATCATCTCTATTTCTGTGGGATTTATGGTTCCTTTCGCGAGATCAGGTGGAACTGCTCACCTTTTTGTCGCAATTCATAACGACCGTAATCCTGCCCGCGCAGAAGGCCCGATCTTTTTTATCCCCGTAGAAAATTCGCAACGAGTTAATACCGTGACACTTGTTTTTATCTACTACCGATGCATCAATCCGGATATTACTTGATCCCCAAAGTGTTTCGTCGTAAAGAAACTCTTTAGAATTTAATCAACGTTGAAAAAGACACACGATATAAACATCAACAGTAGTTGATAAACAGAATTTCTCAATTCTAGTATAAAAAACAGTGTATAAAATAACCAACCAATATTCTGATTTATTCTAGTTTAATTTACGATTATTTTAATTATTGTATATAAAATTCTGGTTGAATCAAGCTTGCAATTTACATTTCATGTTTATTTTATATTTTATAATATCGAGATTCACCCCTAAAATTTTGTACAATTTGAATATTCTGAATGAAAGGGTTATAAAAATTGGTGGTGTGATGAAATTGGAATTGCGAGATGATGGCGTGACTGGCCGTGAAAATTAGCGGTATGGAAGATGGACAAGGTTCAATATTTTCGCAGTGAAACTGGGTAGAGCGCAATATTGGTCGTGTCCGTCGGGGCGGACGCGAAAGCTAAGAAGGCAGAGGGGTGCTCTCGCGTTCTATCTCGGCGATCCCGTTGAATCGGGCATTCCGTTTCGCCAGCTGCTGGCCTCTTATCGGGATTCCTGTTTCTGAATTAGCAGGGGAATTCCCGACGAAGTTAGCAACTGCGCCAGGAACCGTGCTAAAAGGTTTCAAAACAAAGTACCTACTGCTTATTCTTTGTCTTTGGAATTCTTTTCTTGTATCTCTTTGATATGCTAATCTTCTTAGCTTTTTAAGAATTTTATATTTACTCGCATTGCCTTTCATTTCGTAATTACAAATTTGAATTCCTGTTTTATTCCTTCCTGCTATAATTTTTATATCTGCGTTATGGAATTGCCCTAACATTTTTACATTGTATTTTATTTTTTATTATA
>SMSR01016077.1:52991-73658 GCA_019453355.1 Ceratina japonica | reverse complement strand
CCTTTCGCGAGATCAGGTGGAACTGCTCACCTTTTTGTCGCAATTCATAACGACCGTAATCCTGCCCGCGCAGAAGGCCCGATCTTTTTTATCCCCGTAGAAAATTCGCAACGAGTTAATACCGTGACACTTGTTTTTATCTACTACCGATGCATCAATCCGGATATTACTTGATCCCCAAAGTGTTTCGTCGTAAAGAAACTCTTTAGAATTTAATCAACGTTGAAAAAGACACACGATATAAACATCAACAGTAGTTGATAAACAGAATTTCTCAATTCTAGTATAAAAAACAGTGTATAAAATAACCAACCAATATTCTGATTTATTCTAGTTTAATTTACGATTATTTTAATTATTGTATATAAAATTCTGGTTGAATCAAGCTTGCAATTTACATTTCATGTTTATTTTATATTTTATAATATCGAGATTCACCCCTAAAATTTTGTACAATTTGAATATTCTGAATGAAAGGGTTATAAAAATTGGTGGTGTGATGAAATTGGAATTGCGAGATGATGGCGTGACTGGCCGTGAAAATTAGCGGTATGGAAGATGGACAAGGTTCAATATTTTCGCAGTGAAACTGGGTAGAGCGCAATATTGGTCGTGTCCGTCGGGGCGGACGCGAAAGCTAAGAAGGCAGAGGGGTGCTCTCGCGTTCTATCTCGGCGATCCCGTTGAATCGGGCATTCCGTTTCGCCAGCTGCTGGCCTCTTATCGGGATTCCTGTTTCTGAATTAGCAGGGGAATTCCCGACGAAGTTAGCAACTGCGCCAGGAACCGTGCTAAAAGGTTTCAAAACAAAGTACCTACTGCTTATTCTTTGTCTTTGGAATTCTTTTCTTGTATCTCTTTGATATGCTAATCTTCTTAGCTTTTTAAGAATTTTATATTTACTCGCATTGCCTTTCATTTCGTAATTACAAATTTGAATTCCTGTTTTATTCCTTCCTGCTATAATTTTTATATCTGCGTTATGGAATTGCCCTAACATTTTTACATTGTATTTTATTTTTTATTATACATTACATTTACAAATTTTATTTTTTATTATACATTCCATTTACAAATGAGATTTCAATTTTATTTTCTGACCAAACTCTCGTCTTTCGACGATCTTTATTTTCCTCACGTGTTATTTAAATGAGGAATCTAAAAAAATCATTCGATGCCTCGCATTAATTCGGGGGAATACTAACGGCAGGAGAGAAGTCTTGTATTTCGAGGCGTCGTATTTTTTTCAACGAATCGTCGCCACGACATGAATATGCATTTAATGTATACGCAAACACCGGGGCGAGAATATCGCGGAATTAAGTAGCGTAAAGGGGAGAGAGAGAGAGAGAGTAAGCGTGGTCTCCAATATAAATTCAAATTTCACCGCTCCCATTGTGCTCTCCTTTCCACTGAGGCGACCGATTACGGACTTACCCCCGGTGTTTCAATCCCTGCCAACCCGAAAACCCGATTTACTATTTCTCGAAAATAATACTCCGCTTTCGAATTCGAAATCGACTCCGCGCGTCCGATCGCGTGAAAACGGCGAACATTGAGCGATTCGTCTTCGACGGAGGATCGTATCTCAGGAACACGCAATGATTCCTGGTTCGGGTAAGAAACGAAGGACATTATTTACATGGGAGTTTTACAAAGCTCAAGATTTAGGATGATGATAAAAATATTGGATCACGGCTCTCGCCGCGTTACATAAATTCATTCTTTCGGCCAACCAATTTCTCCGCCGATTGTTCGGCCGGTAAAGCTCACACCTCATCCCTTATTTCCTCCTTTATCCCTCATTGTTGGCTTTCATCCGGCGAACTTGGGTAAGAGAGAGAGAAAGAGAGAGAGAGAGAGGGAAGGGGTTAAGCAGATTAAGTCCTGAGAGAGCAGCCAGCTACGACAAAGAATTCCCCGGCTGTTTGTTTCGAGAAACATAATCGGCCCTCTTCACCAGTTTAAGAAAATCCTCTCTCTCTCCTCGAGAAAACTTGCCATCGGGTCACCTGACTTACGAATCGATCATAAACGCTTTTATTCTATCCGAAACTTTCGTCGCTTCTCTATTCGCAACAGAAAAGTTCGCGCTTGTAAAATGGCAATGGAACAAAGAAGAAGAAGAAGGACGTTTGAGTTCTCCATTAAACAACTTACTTCATTTAAAATAACTTCGGCCAAGGAATCTTTTGATCCGAGAATTGTCCCGTATTGGAGAACTTTTCGAGGAATTACTCGTAATTCGCAATCGGGCGGAAATAAAACGAAATGAATCTCATATCGGATGAGAAGCCGGGAAGTCTTTAAAACTGATGCATCGAGGAACTCGATTTCCCTCGCAATAAAAACCACGTCGGCACCTTCGTGTAACAGGAACGACTCGAATTTGAGGATGGAATCGGCGCGGACGGCCCCATTTGTCGGCCGATCGATCCGCAGAGCCCCAGACCAGTTATTTCTAATTCGAACAAGATTACTCCAATTTCCCGTAATAAAGCGTGGAAAATACAGCGGACTACGGGAACTGGGGAAAAAGAGGTCTCGATTCGGACCGGATCAGAATTCCAGATGCGGGAGTATCGATAACTGAAGTGGAAGCAGGAGAGCGAGCTAAACCCTTATCGCGCTGACTGCCACTGTCTTAAGTGTTTCCTCGGACCCTCGAGAGGGCTCCTACCAACCGGAAATTGACCGCCACCTTTCGGTTAAACCACGATTTCGCCGGAAAATCGTCTGGAAAAACGCTCTGTTGATTCCTTCAAAGTAAATCTTCATCTTATCTTATTCTCATATAAAAGAAGATGAAGAATTACTCTTATATAAAGTAAGATGAAGAATTACTATTATATAAAAGAAGATGAAGAATTACTATTATATAAAAGAAGATGAAGAATTACTCTTATATAAAGTAAGATGGAGAATTGCTTTATACTATTACGTAAGTTTCTATAAAAATTATTTACATTTTAAAAGGAATAAAACGATAGTCTTGAACGTTCAAAGACGAAGCTACGTATTAACGATGTTCTGGAGGTACAATTGGAGATAAAAGTAGATAAAATTTGAAATTCGTCAATATATTGGCAATGAAGACCATTTATGATGTATATTTTGTATTAAAAATATAGATTAATTCTGAAAGCTTTTGTTTAATTAGTGAATTACTTCTCATACTGGCTTTTTAATCAAGTTTTCTTAATATTAGAAAAAATTCTAAGTGACTTTTGTGAATGACTGTATCCTCTGATTTCAACTTCAAGAAAATAAATTGGTGATGTTGTACATAGACGTAGTTTATAATTTTTTTCTCTTTGACTGTTCAATGAACATTCAATAAATTTTGTGTATTAATTAATTACATAGTTCTTACCATATTTAGAAAAAAATTAGAGTTTCTGGCAACGTTTTGTCAAGGTTTAAACAAAATTTGATGTGGAATTTTATGAATTCTCCATAAGAAGACGTGTTAAAATGTGCAAACTTTAAATTGCTATAATTGTTAAACGGTGAAGTGAATCGAACCCAAGCTTTGATAATTGCTTTAATATAATAAAAACTATGTTTTATTAACGTTTCAAGAATTTCTGAACGTTTTTATACATATACCTCCAGAACATCCTTAAAAAGGAGACTCCTTGAAGAAGCATGCACGCTTAGCGAGCCTGAAATTTGTCTAAAAGAGATTTGCTTCGACTCCGATGAGAATCAATCAAAGGCCGGTGGAAATCTAATGGAAATCATTCCTTCGAGCGGGATATCGGGCGTGGATTTTATTTTCATACACGCCGGATGGCTGGCGTGGAGGAGCGTGTTTCCTCTCGCGAGGCACAAAGGGACGGCGGCGGCGTGGGCGTCAAGCGGAAACGCGATCGCAAAAGACGTCGATCACCGGGCGAAACGAGCGTGGTCCCGATCAAAGTGGGTGGCTCGGATGCGAGTGCACACGTGCGCCCGTCGCCGTCGCACACAGACGGTTTTATTCGTCACGCAAAGGAGACACGGACACCGAAAGGGGGGTGGGTTTTATCGATGGCCCCAGTCACCGGATTCGATACCGACTTTCAGATTGAAATGCCTACTCCTACCGGCGAATCGACTCCCTCTCGGCGGAGACCGTCTTCGCGAGAGAGATCTCGTCGAATTTTAAGCAGCTTAGTTTTTTTACGGCTTCGCCCCCCAAGAGGACTTTTTGAATTGGAATTGGTCGAGATCTCGCGGCCTGATCTATGCATCGCTGTCCGGGGGGCGTCGCAAGAAAATTGTTATTACTCGTCGTTCAATATTCTCTTCCAAGATTAAGGAAAGTGAAAAACATCCTGTAAAAATTCTATCTATAACGNGATCTATACATCGCTGTCCGGGGGGCGTCGCAAGAAAATTGTTATTACTTGTCGTTCAATATTCTCTTCCAAGATTAAGGAAAGTGAAAAACATCCTGTAAAAATTCTATCTACAATGAATTTATAGGAAGGATATATAAGATTTGCAGTACGAGGTAATTTTAGAAAAACATTTGTCAAGGATTTATCATTCAATAATTAATTCAATATTCTCTTCCAAGATTAGACAAAGTGAAAAACATCCTGTACATAGAAATTCTGTCTGTAATGAATTTATAGGAAGAATATAACATTTGCAGTACGAGGTAATTTTAGAGAGACATTTGTCAAGGATTTATCGTTCAATAATGAAGATAATTCTAACGAGCTTAATTGTGGGTGGTAGCAGAACGATTGAACCGGGTAACGGGACGAGTAATCGTCCAATAAATTTCCACGCACACTGCAACAATCAGCTGGGGAAGATTCGCAAGGAATCCAAGATTCACTGCCAGTCACTAATTACCTCCGACACGCAACGCTCGTTCCAAAGCCACGAAAATTAACGCGGTTCCCCGCGAAATAAATCCAGCCCGGCCGAAGCGGGACGCCCGGACTCTTTCTTCCGGCGCTCATCGTGGAAAAGTATGTGCAATCACGAGAGTGCAAAGTTGCCGGGGAGTAGAATCGTTGCTCGCGCGTGAAGCCCGAACACGCGCACTTATCGTCGCCGTTCAACGGGACGCTGTTTAACTTCCGCCGGATCAAAGCGGTAATCCGGCGAAAGCTCCGAACACGCAGCGGCGTCTCGTTGCGCGGTTTGTATCGACTTGTTTGCGAGATATCGCGCGAACTTGGTAAACGGTTTGCGGTAAACACGAATCGTCGTTCACCCATTTTCATGTCCCGCGTCCGATCGCCAATTTATATTGGTCGACAAATTATTCGATACGAATGAAATAGATATCTCCAATAAAAATTGATCTTTTCGGGAAAAGGTGAAAAAATGGGCAAGTTGGAATGAATATAATTTTATTGTGTGAAATAATAATATTCATTTTTGTGAAAATTTGCTCGAGGAAATCATGAAGTCAGGTTTCAATTTTAGTAATATAATAATAGTATAATAATTTGGTTATTTTATATAAAGAAATTTATGCTTGATGAAATCTAGAAAATCATTTGCTAACTACAGTTAATTTTTAAGTATGCAATTAACATATAACAAAGATTTTTAAATGGCTGCAAATATGTCTATTGATGGCAGAAAAAAATTGTTCCATTTTTTTACTGTACAAAACTCTATTTTTTATGTTATTTAATTGAATGGCTCTTTTGTCTTCCACAATTAAATTATGTAGGTTTTCACTTGGGCAGAGTTACAGGAGTAAAGCGTACTCGAAGTTTAATGGAAAATTCACCATGAAATGTAATAACATACACTAAATGGCAATTAAAATATAAGCCGTTCACGAACAGGTCCGCCCATTCTCGGTGGAGCCAATATGAGTTCTAATACAGTAACAGCGTCGTTTAGGTAGGTGTAATGGAATTTATAGGGGACTTTATTTAATTTGTGGTTAATAGGTTGTACAAATCGCGTTGCGGCTAATTAATTTGCGGCGCATATTGGCGAGTCGATAATTGCGCACACAGTGATTTTCATTTGTTAATAATAATAAATTAAATAATAGAGAGTTAAAATTGTCGTTGGTTATCAGTGGTTTGGAAACGGAGATTTGATCGACCTGCATTGATTATTACCGATTGACAGTGGCTGATAAACGGCTGTTAGTGAATGATTGATACTGGTAGGCGATAGAAACAGGTTGTCAATAGTGACTTGATGTGACATCACTCGTAGGCGCGATGTGTCTATAATCAGACGAAGAAGGACAAATTTCTACCATATAAATCAATTAACAGTTCACACGGTGATACTAAAATAGCGATTATCATAGCGATTCACGTCGCGAAATGATATTAAGTGCATTAGAAATGACGATTCCCTGATTTACTAAATGTCCCAATTTCACGTAACGATTTCTACTCATTGATTTAACCATTTGGTTACTCCTGTGTAATTATACTTGTTTCTAAAACTTCATTGTTTCAAATATTGGACACAATTTTTTATTACCTGTGGTTAGCTTTCAGCAGCGATATTACGGCTCATACAACGTTAACATTGTTAAATATAAAATGATAGGAAAAAAGCGAGCGAGTAGAAATTGTGACGTGAACAGAAGTTGAAACGTTCCACTGTTTCATTTATATTTCGTTAAAATGAAAAAGGAATTCCTGATCCAACAATTAAACTGAAACCTGAAGTCTGATGAATATTCCTTAATTAAGTATCATTCCAGCAGAATTCATACAAAATAATTAAAACTTCGACTCGAGTTTTGCTCGGCCGTCAACTTCATTCTGCTTATTAAACAGAATTTGAATCCTCCATAAAAAGTTGAATCCTGTCCCTTTGCTGGGTATTCCACCACGCCCCTGGGAAAGTAACTTATGGAAGTAAGGAAAGAATTATTCCGGAAACGGCGGTGGCACGCGTGTCCCGAGCGAAGTTTAATCGAACCCGAACTTTCGAAGCGTCGTTTGTCAAGTGGGGTGCGGCCACCCCCTAAGCGGAGACCGCTTCGACGCGCATTGTGCAATTCCCGCTCGCTAGTTAAACCGCATCAAGAGGAAAATCTTGTCCCTCTGACGTGACACGCATCCTCAACATTTCTTGACGCTACAATGTGAGACAATTCAAATACTCACTTAGAAATAAGTGACATAAAAATATCATTCAATACGCAGAAGTATTTTAACTAATATCAAAGACTATCTTATTTCAATACTTTAAACGATGGGATTTTTATTAAAAAATGTTAGCCTCATCAATGACAATTCTATCGCTCAAAGAAGAAAGCTTCTATCCATGAAGAATTCAATGTGAGAAAATTCAAATACTCATTGTAGAATAAGTAACATAAAAATACCATTTAATATAGAGAAATATTTTAACTGCCATCAAACACTATCTGATTTGAATCCTTCAAACGACACGGGATTTTTATTAAAAAACACTAGCCTTATCAATGACAGTTCTATCATTCAAAGAACGCTTCTATCCATGAACAATTCAATGTGATGAAATTCAAATATTCATTGAGAAATGAGAACCATAAAAATACCGTTCAATATACAGAAATATTTTAACTGGCATCAAACACTATTTCATTTAATTGCTTCAAACGATGTAGGATTTTTATTAAAAAAACATTAGTCTCATCAATGACAGTTCTATCGTTCAAAAGAAGCTCCTATCCATAACCAATCCGAAGTGAAAAAATTCAAATCCTCATTGCAGAATAAGTAACATAAACATACGATTCAGTCTTTACATCCTGCCATTCAATATATAGAAATATTTTAAATGGCATCAAACACTATCTCATTTCAGTGCTTCAAACGACGTGGGATTTTTATTAAAAAACATTAGCCTCGTCAATGACAGTTCTATCATTCAAGCTTCTATCCGTGAACAATCCAAAGTGAGAAAATTCAAATACTCATTCTACAATGAGTAACATAAAAATTCAGTCTTTACATGCTGCCATTCAATACATAGAAATATTTTAACTGGTATCAAAGACCATCTCATTTGAATGCATCGAACGACGTGGGATTTTTATTCAAAAAACGTTAGCCTCATCAATGGCAGTTCTATCGTCGAAAGAAGGAAGCTCCTGTCCATGAACATGTAAAATTGAGATGCAAAGTATTCGAACGGGAACTGGGTCCCCCAGGAACAATAGATAGAGGAATCTCGTACGGGAAAAGAAACCGTAGCCAGACTTAACGACACGTATCGGAGTCTCTTTGTACGCGGGTAAGTCTCCCTCACTCGGCGGAGGAACGTAAATGCGCTGCGTCCATTTTATCAAACGGCACCGCGACACGACCGGCTCTCCTCCAATGTTCTCAAATTACGCAACTACATATATATACGTTCCTCTTACGTTCTCCATAGGCGATCGATCACTATGCATACCGATGAAAAATGTAGTTTTCCTTCTTCGCCCCGTCTCGGTTAAAGGGAAACGGAACGAGCTATGCACGTGAATCCCGGAGTCGTTTAACCGTGTCATGAATAATGTGGAACCGGGGCTTTTGTGGCAGATACTTTTGATTGCGTCGGCTCCTGCGATAAAAACCGAAATGTTTAGATAAGAATGGTAATGCGATTTTATTACAACCGCGAGATTTTACATGGAATAGAATTTTTCAAAAAGATTTTCAGGTGTTCTTGGGTTCGGAAAGTTGGTGCCGATTTTTAATAGATGGATTAGGGTAGGACTTACATCAGAATGATCGAAAACAAATGATATGTTTATTTGTTTTAAAACATGATTCTTTAGGCATCTTTAGAAAAAGTCATTATTCATCAAGATTATGACGATATTTAATAAAATAAGTGTCACATAGTGGAGTAAAAATCGTAGTTACTACGTTTTGGGCTTTAAGTAATTTTATTCCAAAAAATGATTGTTCTGAATAGAATAAGGACTATGGCACCATGCAATGTTTTTAGGGATTTTATTTATTATTAGGACATTATTACACTTTGTAAATTGCACAGGAAATTAAGAAAATCAAAATACCACGCATATAATTCAATAAATTAATAAATATAAATCAAAATTTACAATCGCTGCCTTGAAATTTTCTATAAATTATTACACTTTGCAAATTGCACAGGAGATGAAGAAAATCAAAATAGCTCGCATATAACTCAATAAATTAATAAATGTAATACATCAAAATTTTCATTCGCTGCCTTGAAATTTTCTATAAATATCGACACTAACTTTCCAAACCAATATAAAGACATCGAGAGCAAAATTCGTGAATAATATTGAATTCTTATAAATTCGATTGTAATTAAGGTTATTGACTAGCCTTCGAAGAATATTGGCAGTTTTTCCCGTAATGGTAGAGGAATTACAATTTTATTTGACTGCGACTCGTTTCATAACGCAAATTCGCAACGTTTTGATTGACAGGGGTTCGGCTAATCCATTTCGCGGCACGAAGCCCGTTCTGAGGCATCGTTCGACAACCTCCGCAACGGAACGAGGGTCGATCGATCAGCCACAGCCACTCAAGCACCTCGCCGGTGTGCCACTTACTTACTTTCGGCACTCGTTCGACGGTGTACAAGCAGTGATACAGTAGGACCGTCACGTCGATTATCCGAGGCCTTGACTGGCTGCCTCTATGATCGATTATCCCGGCAGCCTAAGCGCAAATCCTTGTAACGCCGTTGTACATTGGTTTACACCACTCTTATAGATCATCGAAAACGGCTATAGTATAATCCGACTTATCTGACTGACGCGCCATTTGTATAATAACATAATGCAAAATGATATTATGTGTTTCAGGATTTTTATATTTATTTTATTGATAATTTATAGTGATATCGTTAAAATTGACGAATTTATATGCACGAACGAAGAAATCAGGCGAATAGACAATTTTGTGTGAGAAGAATTTGAGCAGAAACCGTACTATCAATTTGCTCCTCTCTTTTTTCAAAATTTCCATTAATTTGTTCCATATACAATTTTTATCTCACGTCGGCAGGCCGTTTTCGCTTTGAAAGCGTGAACCCACTCCGGTCTGTCACACCGTTTAAATTTCTCGTTTACGCGACAACGGACTTCCGCGCGCTGTAATTGACCGAGTAGAGTAGAGGGACGAGCCAGGGGAGAAAAACATTTTCGACCGCAGAAGAATACCGCGACAAATTTTGCGCCACGCGCCAGATTTCGCCGCCCTTTTTACGGAACAGACCTCGCGTGTGTTTGCGAGGGTGTCAAGCGAGCCGGAAACATAGTCGAACAGTTCGCAGAGTTAAATAGTCCTTTTCAGGACGAGGATTCAAATTTCTGTTGCCAAAGTCGACTTTTCGGCCCTACAAAGCGATCGCGATTTCCAGAGAATTGACTGGGATACATGAGTCTTTATAGTTCTTCAGGTATGAATTCTTATATGAAGACAATGTCAGAGGATTAAAGTTTCATCAGTTATAAAAAATTTTAGACATTTTTCTTGGGTTGCTCATTACCATAAGAGTATATATAAATTTTAAATTATTATAATTGTGCAAAAAATTCATGAATTGATTTAAACTTTTACAGGTAGTTTTTTTAATAGTAATAGGAATCTATAATAAATTCAACATGTACATGGTTGACAGTGATAGGAATCTCTAATAACAAATTCAACATATACATGGTTGATAATTTATTTCTTTATTTAATGTTATTTCTTTATTTCATTTTATTTCTTTATTTCATTTTATTTATATCATTTTGATAATGATAGGAATCTATAATAACAAATTCAACGTATACATGGTTGACAATTTTATTTACTTATTTATTTCATTTTATTTCTTTATTTCATTTTATTTATATCATTTTGATAATGATAGGAATCTGTAATAACAAATTCAACATGTACATGGTTGATAGTGATAGGAATCTCTAATAACAAATTCAACATGTATATGGTTGATAGTGATAGAAATCTATAATAACAAATTCAACATGTACATGATAGGAATCTATAATAACAAATTCAACATGTATGTTCAACCTGGTTTAAGTATATAGTGATCCTTAAAGACAGTAGAGCAGCTTTTTTTAAAAAGCCAAACACGGATCGCGTATTCCCGCAGTTCGAGCATCGTTTTCGCGTTTAGAGTGGCAATCGACGCGGTATGACGGTGGCATTCAGTGGGAATAAAAGGTCGACTGTCGGGGAGAGAGAGAGCGGGCGGCGGAGTATCGAATATGGTCGAAACAGCCATTAAACCCCTCGTGGTCGCGATAATTCTCAGGTGTATCCGTTTTCGAAGCCGCGAAACGCGATACCGGCGAAATGTACTGTGTTCTTCCTTAAAGAAATTCGAGAAGAGAAAAGGTCTCGTCGNCAACATATACATGGTTGATAATTTTATTTACTTATTTATTTCATTTTATTTCTTTATTTCATTTTATTTATATCATTTTGATAATGATAGGAATCTGTAATAACAAATTCAACATGTACATGGTTGATAGTGATAGGAATCTCTAATAACAAATTCAACATGTATATGGTTGATAGTGATAGAAATCTATAATAACAAATTCAACATGTACATGATAGGAATCTATAATAACAAATTCAACATGTATGTTCAACCTGGTTTAAGTATATAGTGATCCTTAAAGACAGTAGAGCAGCTTTTTTTAAAAAGCCAAACACGGATCGCGTATTCCCGCAGTTCGAGCATCGTTTTCGCGTTTAGAGTGGCAATCGACGCGGTATGACGGTGGCATTCAGTGGGAATAAAAGGTCGACTGTCGGGGAGAGAGAGAGCGGGCGGCGGAGTATCGAATATGGTCGAAACAGCCATTAAACCCCTCGTGGTCGCGATAATTCTCAGGTGTATCCGTTTTCGAAGCCGCGAAACGCGATACCGGCGAAATGTACTGTGTTCTTCCTTAAAGAAATTCGAGAAGAGAAAAGGTCTCGTCGGTTTTCCGATACCTCGTGCTCGTTCATTTTCCGAAGAGCCAGAGGAGCCGGGCAGAAGCAGGAACGGAACGAACGACAAACGTGATAACAGACGACAAAGAAAAGCCACGAGAAGAGCACGCGGCAAGAAGAGTGCATAACAAAAGGAGCGGTGAAAGCAGAGATGACTTATCTCCGGCGAAATGATATTTCGTTTATATTCTCGGCGAAATTTCTAGCGAGAACTTTTTAGAGGCGATTAAGTTCAGCAGATCGTACTTAAATGTAGATCCGAATCTTCTAATCAAATATGGCAATACGGGGACGCGGCGGCGCGGCCCGCCGAGCGTGAGAGATACCGCTCGAAATATTATTTTCAAAGACGCGGATGTGTTTGCGAATCGAAGCGCGGGTCCCTTTGAAATTGGAGCCCCGGGAAATTGGAGCAAGATCATCCTTATTCTGAAAGGCATATTCGTTCGGGTTTGCTCGCCGGCTCAAAGGCGGTCCGCGAAAATTCTAATAGACTAGAAATTTAGTTTTACGCTTTATTAAACGCGCTATAAACTGACTCCCAATGAACTCCAGAGAGCGAGCGAGCAGTAATAATAGCGTGTAAATTAAAAAAGTTGTCCGTCCGTCCGTTTCTTCGGGACGCGAGATTATTTCGCTAACTGTGCCATGCAATCAACTCGGGGCGAGAGAACAGTATCTAAAACTATACGCAGGGAAGTGTCTGGGAAAGGTACGAGGAAAGTGCCCTAGAGGAACATAAGGAAAACGCAGTTGCTGGCACCGGGGAGCTGAAAATGTGTTAACAACCTAAGTGATTCCGTAGACCCTGAACGTTTGTGTTACCCGTTCTCTCGGCATTCGGTAAATCCGCTTGAAAACCACGGGCACAGGAGCGAGAGAGGAGAGAGAAAGAGAGAGAGGATAGGTCTGGAAACATGCCTGTGTGTGCGATGCGGGAGAACGAGAAACGTACGCGAAAATTGTCCCGGCGGAACGATAAGGTTCGAAGGAAAACGCGGAAACCCGTCCTTCTCTCCTCCCCGTCGCTTTCACCCTCCGACGACGCGGCGGCGCTTTCCCTCCCTTCGTCTCTTTGTTTTCCGTCGTTCCCCAAACGGATCGCGCCTAGGCGACGTGTATCACGCTCCGGTCCAAATGTTTTATGCATTAAAACGCGGGAAATGGAACGTGGAAAGACTCGCGACCGGAAAATCGTGCGCCGCTTTGATACGTCGTTCCTTTTTTTACCCTCCTTTCTCCGGCGCCGGCCACCTTTCCTGCGACTCTCAGCATCATTCTTCTTCGATTGTAGTCGTAGAAAAATAATTAGCAACAGTGATTCGAACGATGATGATTTGTGGTGATTTTTGATGGCGATGAAGTGATTTTTTATTATTGTCGAAAGATTGTCAGAAGAAATCTGATGAAACTTTTATAACAAAATTGAATTGAATTATTGTTTACGATCTTAAATAATTAATCTTCATTATTCTGTCTAATTTTCACCTCTGGAATTTGTTGAAAGTCTCTTTGAACTATCGATCAAACTTTGAAGGGAAACTGTAGCAGGATTGGACAAGAACGATAACGGATCGTATAAAATAAAGGCAGTACAGGATTGATAAGAAATTGAGCGAGGAGAATGGCGGGGGCGTTGTCGGATCAGAATGCGACCGGGGGATGAAAGGCAGTGGGAGAAAGATAACGGTGAGTCCAATGGACGTTAAATATTTCATCGCGTTTCCAATGTTTTCCAGTGCATCGCTGTAAATATTCGAGGCGATTCTGTCGCCTGGAACTGGGTCTGTGATGGAAACGTGTGAGGAATCGAAATCGAGGGAAATATAAGAATATCAAATATTTCCAGTGTCCATCTGTGCACGTATGTTAAAGCGTTACATTCAAACAATGTGATACGATGTGAANGAAATCTGATGAAACTTTTATAACAAAATTGAATTGAATTATTGTTTACGATCTTAAATAATTAATCTTCATTATTCTGTCTAATTTTCACCTCTGGAATTTGTTGAAAGTCTCTTTGAACTATCGATCAAACTTTGAAGGGAAACTGTAGCAGGATTGGACAAGAACGATAACGGATCGTATAAAATAAAGGCAGTACAGGATTGATAAGAAATTGAGCGAGGAGAATGGCGGGGGCGTTGTCGGATCAGAATGCGACCGGGGGATGAAAGGCAGTGGGAGAAAGATAACGGTGAGTCCAATGGACGTTAAATATTTCATCGCGTTTCCAATGTTTTCCAGTGCATCGCTGTAAATATTCGAGGCGATTCTGTCGCCTGGAACTGGGTCTGTGATGGAAACGTGTGAGGAATCGAAATCGAGGGAAATATAAGAATATCAAATATTTCCAGTGTCCATCTGTGCACGTATGTTAAAGCGTTACATTCAAACAATGTGATACGATGTGAAAGTTCATTTTTGATGATACGATGTGAAATTTCATTCATGATCTCTTCACGTGAATTTATAAAAAATTGCATCGAGAATTAATTCGTTTGCATCATAAGGAAATATGAAAAAGAAGGTCCTTGTTAGCAAATGTTTTTTCTAATATTTAAGTACAAGAATAAGTAAATGAACTTCATATTTTAGCATTCTGTAATTAAAAATAGAAGAAGAATATAAATAAATAATAATTATGAAACTTATGTAAGACAAAATAAAAATAGACTGAATGACAGTGACCAGAAAAATTGAGCATAAATGTACTAATGATTCAGACAAAGAAATATTTGTTTGTTGAGGTAAGTTGAAAATGCGCAGATTGATGAGGTAATAAATTTGCGAAATTAGCAGAAAGAACGGGTTTGGGACGGACGTGTTGATAGACTTATGCGATCTTATATTTGGATCGTTCGTCGATGGTCGGACGGCAAATACGTAGAGCCTCGGGACGAGGTAGTTTGATTTAGAGCTCGGATAGGCAAGAGATTGCGGTGCCACCGCAGAGCAGCTGCATCGCCCAAGAAAGCAATCGAACACGTTGATTAAACGCGGTCCGCCTCGCGTGTATAAATAGTAATATTCTCCTGCAGTTCACTCTCCCTTTCCCGCCCTCCGTGCCCCTTGGTTTTTGCGCATTTCCGGAAATCTTCCAAGGACGCGGCCAATGGAAACTATCAGGCTCGTTCCCGATTTAAACTTCAACATCGATTCTGACAATAACGCCGGGATCAATCGGGTTTCATTTTACGCTGACACCGTCGTTTCCCCGTCGACTATAAATTGGCCAAATCAATTTGACGACTTGAAATCGCGAATTCCTCTTCGACGCGTGTTTCACGATTTTCACTTTTACCTACTTTAATTACACTCATCTCGGCACTCGCGGGGCATCTTCTTTAAATTTTCCTGCTCATCATTTCCTTTTAACTCTTGCACTTTTCTTTTTCCCGTATAAAAACGTTAGGAGGTGTTTTTTCCCCGCTCCTAAACTCTCGCACGCCACTATATGTATTCGAGTTTACCATTTACCCCGCTTATTCCTCCCCTTCAAACTTCTCGCTATCTTCTTCGGCGGAATCGCGTAACGAGCTTCCCCGTTGCCAATATTTTTACATTTTTTCCCCGAACCCGGGATCTCCATTTTCATAAACGATTCCTCCTTATTTCCGGCGGCACGGAGTTTCCCGCAATATCCGACGCTGAGAACCGGGCGGAAAAAAGACCATAATATAAAACCGGGCGCATGGGACTCGAGACCCGGTTCCGAACTCGAGCCACTCCACTCGGCCGGCCACGCCATTTAACCTCGGCGATACGAACACACGTATATATAATGCACTTTTTGTTTCCATACGAGCTAACTTCCGATTCGCGTTGGAAGGTACACTCTTTTCGACCTCATTTGCTCGCCAAACTGCGAGTGTAAATAATTACATCGGCAACTTTGCGAACACTCGAATATAACGTATCATGAAAATTTTATCCCTGGCAAGTTAGCAAAAATTAGATACAAACTTCTTACGCGTACAGTGACTTCTATTAATATTCGGACACATTTTGAAACGGTATAAGATTTTTAGTATTGGATTAAAGAACTTTATCTTCTGTGAAATTTTAGAGAGCTTAATTTACTATATGTAGAATGTGTAAAAAAAGATTTAAAAAACTTGGTATTCATTGAAATCGCGAGGAAAATAGTAAAGGCATGGTTTTTAACTTTTTTATTTGGGTCTGTAATAAAAATTGGAATTGTCTCGTTTGCAGATCTAAGCAAGTTATATGCATGTACAAAGTTTCATCAAAATCGATCCATATTGCTATGCGCTATAAGCGATTAGAAATTGAAAAAATCGCAGTTCTCCACGACTTCCAATCTACGACTGGGATAAATTGAAGAATTTTTACATGCTTCGACATGTCTAACTTTTCTATGGTTTCAAGGATTTTTATGAAACTTTACATATTCATATAACACATTCAGATCTACAAACGGGATGTTTGAAATTTTTGCTAGAGCCTCTAACAAAAAAGTTAAACATCATGATCTTTTCTTTTTTCTTCGAGATTTTGACGAATAGTAATTTATTTTAATTGTTTGTTACACATTACATAGTAAACTAAGCCTTTTAAAAGCCCACAAAAAATTAAGCTAGTTGGCTCCATATTAAAGAACTTATTCCGTTTTGAAGTGTGTCCGGATATTAATGGGAGTCACTGTATATCACTGCAGGGTACCCGAAGTTTTTCCGGGAAAAAGGAATTGCATTATCAGAATAAGAAAAAATCTGATACATGAAATTCGATCGTTAAGGACATCCTGCATAATTGAAAATCTGTACGCGAATGTGCAAACGTGTTAAACCGTTCATTTGCACAGTTCATTCACCAATGTTTTTGCTGGTCGGCGTTTCCTCGCGGCATAACACAATTTTTCCTTGTTTTTCTCGCTGCGCAATCCACGGCGGACTGGATAGGACGGGCAGCCGAGTGACGTGCACCCGCTTTTCATCGTTACCGTCGAGAAACGTCGCTATCGATCCTCGGTCCCGTGATATATCGTGTCTTTCCCAACGTTGTTCGACCGGATAAAAGCCCCCGGTCAGAGCATCCGCGACACGCGAATTCAGACTACGGTTACTCATAGGATCAGCGCTGTTGGAATCAGATCACGCCGTGAATCGGCATCGGAAACTTCTGTCTCGCTGGCTGCCCCGCCGATAATTCCCGCCCGATTCTCCTATCCCGAACTTTCACGGATTCCATTTTTCAATCCGGTCAATAACGATTTTTCATTTATATATATACTTTACTTATACATATACTTATACATATACTTTATATTACAGCAAAAGTTGCGAAGTAAGCGATGCAAAATTATTGTGACTAACGAGTCGGGGAATAAATTAAAATCTGCCGGAGACATTTCATTCCGTAAATACTTTGTTGAACGTCTCCGAGATTTCAGTTACAGTCGAAAGTTTCAAGTTTTCCCCGTTAACGACTCTCGTAGACAGTGAATATTAAATGTATTATTTACCAGCTAGTAAGCTAATGAAATTAGTCATTCAAGCGTTGGGAAGTTTAAGCTGGAAGGCATGAATAATTTACGAAATTCTGCGCGAACGAAATTGCTTACTTACATCTTTTAAACGCGGGGGATGAGAAGGGTACAACTGGAAGAGTAACGTTTATTATTCTGTTCCGAGCGAAGACGATAGCGTTTTCGTGCGACTACGCGCTCGGCGATCTTCCAACCGCTAGTTTCCACGTCCTCCCAAACCATAAATATAAAGCAACCGGGGCTCGTACGTACAGATCTACCCCTTAGGAACAGATGGCCCGCGTTATGAGCCCCCGATGCGTCATCGTTCTGGCTTACAACGATATATTCTTTAGCAGCGATCAACAAACACCGATGTATCTTCTCAATAATGTAATAAACTCTATGAGTTCGTGTGTATCCTTACATAAAAACAATTGCAAACCATTGAAATTTTATTAGTTTAGAGATATTACATTGATAAAACATTGTACAAAATTTTAGAAATTTTTTAACGCATTGTAAATTAAATTATTATATTTTGAGAGAGAAGTCATCAGAATTTCTAATTTATATTATATATTATATTATTCTATATTTATTATTTTATAAGAAGCTAGCAGAATTTCTAATTTATATTATAATTATTCTATATTTATTATTTTACGAGAAGACATCAGAATTTCTAATTTATATTAAATAATCATTAAAAGTATTTCTGACGTGCTAATAATTTTATCAACATGAATTACCTACCAAATGCAAGGTGATAAAAATAAAAAAATGTTGTAAATAATATCTGAGGCATATTTAATAATAAGCATATGGAGGCTCAGGGAAAGCTGATTTAGTCTCGACAAACAGGGGATGTCTCGTTCCATTAAACGTCTGATATGTTAACAGACTCTCCCGTATCGCAGAAGCGAGAGACGAGCGCGGTTCTCCTCCTTGTAGAAGAGAAGAAAATCGAACGTCGCTCGTGCGGACAAATCGGATTAGTAATTGAATCAGCAAAGCGTGCTATTACTGCTTCCTCTCTGTGCTTCTTGACGCTGATTTAAAATCATCGTCCGCTCGAATGCTTGACGATGTTATGGCCATGAAATTACATCAGAATTTTCTCAAAATAACTACCAGAAGTCAATCTTCGTTGAAAATAATATTTATAACAAAAATTGCATTGTCCCTTTTTTAAAATATAATTGCCCAAATAAAAGAATTTAATTCGAATCAATGAATTCATAGTTCAAACGTGATTATCTGTTATTGTAATTAATAAATAATTAGTAAAGAGAGGCTTGTTTCCATTTTAACAAAGATTGCATTGTTCCTTTTTCTAAATAAATAATTTTTGAAATAATGGAAATCAATTCGAGCCAATGCATTCATAGTGCAATTGTATTTAAAATGAAGGGGATTGTTTCTGTTGAAGAAATAAACGATTCGATCATCGGGGTAGCGTTTCACGTCCCCCGGGGTTACGCGTTGGCTTCGTATCTAACCGGAAGTCGAGCAGAAACCGATATTCCTACAGCCTTATTGGGATTATCGCACAACCCGTACGGAAATCCGTTTTCGTCGTTAAAAAAAAGGGGGCGGTTCGTTTTGGCGTTGCTTTGAATGAATCGCGGTTTAACGAACCGCGGTGAGTGGCTCCGACTCTGAAAGGGGTAATTATTCCACCGGGTAAAAAGCATCGGCATCGATAAAGAAGCAGGAGCGAGGGAGAGAGAGAGACGCACGGATCTAACAAGCGATATTAAAATACATTCAATACCATGAGCGAGATTTTTTCCTTTTCTCGCACGAGTGGCTCATTGTTCACAAGAGCAGTTGATTGAAGCCTCGATTCAAGACTTCCCTTGTCCCTTCGACCGTCTCAATTCCTTCGGACGGTTTATCGGCGGTCCACCTCCGCTTTTAGAAAAGGGCACAAAAATTTCCCCGACTTCGTTAACGGACAACGAACTTAATCCGCGATGTCGAGCTTCTTGTCTGATTACTATTATTATTTGTGCAGAAAGATTAATCCAAACGGTGGAACTTGTAAATAATTTATGGTTCCAATAATTAAATATTTTATATCAATCATATAATTGTAATAATAATAATAATATTTTTATAGAAAGAATTCTGTACGTGTTATAAATATTATTTGAATTCGTTACTAGAAAATTAATAAATAATTATATCTTCGTAATTACAATAACTATTACTCGAATTATTTTAAGATTTTTGTTACATACTTTGAGAAAATCAGAAACTGAGTGGGTAAGAATGTTCGTGTTCCGCACGGTATCATAGAACGGAAACCGGTCCCGGCAAATCTTTATAAATAATTCCACGGTATACTCGTTGTTTCCGTTTGCCCGCGTGCCCACTCCCAGCTGGAGGAAATAATTCTATCGGAAGAGAGCGAACGAAATTCACGAAGGAGCCGGAGACGCTCGTTGAAATATTTCGAGCGTGCCAGAATCCAGTTTCGCCCCGTGATTCAATCGAGTCTGACCGACCATCTGGAATATTTATGGGGCACCGTTCGTTACGGGAGAGCAGACCTCAATGCGCGAAATTGAGATCGATTTCGACAGCATTTGTCGACAGGAGTGGCTCCCCCCTCCCGGGGCGCAGTTATCGCGTTCCGATTCATCTCCTTCCCAGAAATCGGCTCGTTTCTCATTTCGCGAGAATCAACCCAATTTACATTTTTTTCTCATACCGCCTGAATTATGTATGAACGCCGATTCTTCTTGATGAAAACTGCTTGTGTACTAGTTTGCATTTTGACATAATTTCTTATAAGAGATATTAGTTCCCCAATTACAATCTCAATTTTTATCTTCCACGATAATAAAAATTTACGATCGTTGTATAAATCATCGAAGCCGGAAGAGATTTGTAAATCGGTGAATTCAATTTAACGAGCTTTATCTTCTTCGCTGATAAATCCATTGCGAGAGGCATTCTATCAAAACGGCAGCCACCGGCAAAGAACAATGCCAATCGTAGCCGACTCTCGGTCTGGCTGCCAACAGGGTTAATCGATACGTAATCGAATCTGGTAATCTGTTTATCGTGTTCGTGCACGTGTCTCGCGGCTCATGGAGCCTCGAAGGAGGTACCCACCGTCACACCGTGAATCGTCATGAATTAACGGGTCATCTGGCTCCGGTATCCGGTTCTGCCGCCGTCTCTTCGTCGACTCCGCCGCCATTCCCCAGTCGTACCTGGCTTCCGGCTAGATCGGCA
>SMSR01016077.1:18193-51223 GCA_019453355.1 Ceratina japonica | reverse complement strand
TAACAATTAAACTATCCTGTTTCTTACAACAAAAGGACTCCCTCATGATAAAATTAATTTATAACAATTAATTAGAGAATTAATTCAGTCTATCCTGTTTCTTACAACTATCAAAGTAGGAGCTGAGGTGATAACGTGATAAGATCGAATTAAAGGATGAAAGAAGCCTCACAATTCTCGGTAAGAATTGTTTTCGCAGTAACGAGGTTTGCAGCCTTTCGGACTGATGAAAGTCGTGGCGGGCGGTTCTGTTTTTCATCGTAAGTTTATCGAGCGGCGGGAAGAGGACTCGAGCGGATGGAAATTGAATAAAGGCACCTGCAACGATACACCGCGGAATAAAGAGACAGCTGATTGCGGTTCGCGGCTTTCAACTTAATGAAAATGAACCTTAAACAAGATCCTAATGTTTGCTCCTAGGTAACGGCGGGTCTTAATGAAATTCCACTATTGCAATTAATGAACCCGGAGAAATTCGCTAAACGAACGTCTAATCAATTAGGGCGAACTCCCAACAATACTTATCAATTTAAAAAAGGAAGCCTCATCGTTATCTAATTTCTTCGCTAACTATCTACGGTCCGCCACAATTCACTCGGAAGCCGCTGGAAACTCCGAAGGACCTCTAATACCCGGAAACACTGTTTGGGAACTGGGATGGAGTTCGAAAGGCGAGTCCGGTATTCTCGTGGCGCGAACAAAGTCCCGGAAACGATACTTTACCGCGATAACGGGGCATCAAACGTCTCGTGGCACGCTGATCGAATAAAGTATAAGGCCTCCGGAGGAGGGAACGCTCGGCATTCGGAAGCTCGATGAACTGGAAGCGCCCGATTTCGTATTCCGCGGAATAAGAGAAAGGAACAGGAGGGGAAGAAAAGTGGGGGAGAGATCGGGTCGACGTCGCGGCGCCATCAGATCGTTTGACGCCCTTCCAAAGTCGGCGTTATTTACCCGTTTTTTCGTTGGGACGCCGGATTTAGCCGAGCAGATTGCGCTCGGCTGTTGCAAGCTTGCAAACACGCTGAACCTGGCCAAACGGAAGCCGAGAGCTTCCGGTGCATTCGGGGAAATCGATTAGGGCCCTGGCATCGCGGTTAAACACGCCTTTTTATTCTAGTTAAATCACGACCATCGATAGATTATTAATGTGTATAGGAAAAAATAAGGAATAGCAAGAAATTAAGGAGGTAAGGAACTGAAAATGTCAAATGAATGAAGACTAGAGGACGAAATTTACTTACGATGCACCATTCGGCCGAGGCAGGACACTCCTTCAGATGCATGTGAGCGGTATAATTGATACAGGGTGTGATACTGCCCACTCCTTCGTTGTACTGTCCGCATACGTAACACCTGATTCCGTGTGCGAGTCCTGAAACAATAGGAAACGTTCTTTAATTGCAATAGACAAAATTTCACATAAACCCATGAATATAATTAAATAAATATATTTCTTTTAATTAAGGATTTCTTTCAGGTGGTCATTGTACAAGTTGTTACTTAATTATGTTACATGTACATTAAGTAAAGAATATTAAATTATGAAGAAGAATAGTTCTTTAAATAATAGAAATGTTTATAATAAATTTAAAAACTTAATTCTGTTGAAAAAGTTTAGAACATTTTTGATATTTTCCTCCTCATTCAAGTTACTTATATTTTACTCATTGATAAAAAATGAAATAAAATACATTAAATAAACCAATTGAACAGTATTTATGTGTCTCTTCCATATATTATATTATCTCACATCATGAGACGACCCCAATGCATCTCGGCTCTCAAATCCAGAGGTTTCCATGTGACGTATATGGAGCGATTAATAATTCCCGATTAGCATAAACGAGACAGAGGATCAAAGCGATAAAGGCGGCGGAATATCGGTAATCGCGTTACGGTTCGATAAATCAAGCGGTATCGCACCCTTCGACTTGTACTGCGGCCAGTAAAACCGGCTCTCCTATGGAAAATTGCTTGCGAAAGTAGAAATTAGAGACCGGTTTTACTCCGCTTTGAAGTCGAAGGGCCGCGAACTTTTCAACCTGTCACTAAACCCCCTCCCCACCCCTTAACTCCGCCGTCCTGTCGCGTCGCGGCGAGCTTTGAACTTCGAGACGCTGCACTGTGCAAACCGGGGTTACAGAAATTTGATACCCGAGGGTGTTCTCTTTGACTACACATTTCCTCGGAAACTTACTTGTCGCCGTTCAATTTTTTCATACAATGATCTCCGTTTAATTGAATCAGATATACATTATCGAATCGTTTATGATAAAGAAAAGTATACAATAAAATGTTAATAGTATGTCAAGCAAGAAATTGTAATACAGGATACGATTAACTTTTTCTGAAGGAAAGTTATATAAGGGAATAAATGAAGTGACTGTAAAAATCTTTGGAATACGTTGTGTCAAGAAAGATGGTAAGAAATAACCGGAATAACCGACCCCTGTAATGTTTTCCCATTTCCAATAAAGTATTTTTGTCCAGTTCGCGGTATGCTTTTCCAGTCGCTTCGATAAGAGCTAACTTTTCCAATTTCCTCGGAATTCGACGAACACGTACAGACCTGTACATACATGCATTTTCCCTAGGTCCCTTCAAAGGAATCTTTAGTTAAACCCATCGGGGATGCAGAAGATAAATCGGTGTCACTTGCCCCCCGCGAGATTTCCACTTCGAAATTCACTTAGAGTTAATTACCTTCCCGAAAGTTTCGTCCACATAAACAAAATATAATACTGAGTATTTAATGATAATCCAAGGAATTGTTATAGTAAGACGAGAGAATTAGAATAATTTGAGAAATTCGCTTATTGCCTGAATCGCTCGATTTTTTATTTTAAAGTTAGTTACTTTCTCTCCAAAAATTTCGATCACATAAACAAAATATTTAATTATAATATAATTAATTATTATAGTTAGCAAATAATAATTCTCTCCACGTTTTACTCAATTTAGAATAACTTGGAAAATTTGCTTATCCTCTGAATCACTCGACTTCTTATTAAGAAAACAGAAGGTAATTTCCACTTAAAAATTTACTTACAATTAATCACTTTTCTTCCAAAAGTTTAATTCACAAACAAAAATATGATATTAAGTAATTAATTATGATCCATAGTAAGAAAATGATAATTTCTCGTTCTATTCACTTCCTAATAAGTTGAAAAATTGGATTATCAGGCGAATCGGTCGATTTCTTATTAAGAAAGCGGGAGGTAATAACCCGTGCGCCGAAACGTTTTCCAAGTTTTCGCTTGTTAAAGATGAGATTGGCTCAGAGCGAGGAGCGTTGAGTCAACATTCGTGAGTCCCGGTTAAACTTAACCGGAAGTTCGGGCGCGCGTGCTACTCTTCGGCCCTGGCGAATCCCTCCAATTCGACAACTTTAATTCCGCGTTCTCGTCGCGAGTACGAAAGGAGAACTCGTTGCCCCTCCGAGCGAAATTAACACGTTAATTGGCATGGGACCGGGCGCAATCTTATAAGCCATTCGGTCGGGGACCGACTTCGCGCTTAACGCGTTAAGTTTCGCCAAACTTCCTGCATCACATTCTCGAATTCGCTCCATTATTGTCAACGAGTCCCCGTTTTGCAAGAGTTACCTTAATATCTCTTCCCATTGTTACATCGTCACGGCCTCATTATGATTGATACGAGCCCGGAAACGCTTCGGACAAAAGCAGCTTGCTCGAAATAATAAAACTTCTCGGGGGCTTTTAGCTTTGCATTAAACGCGGTCGAACAATTATAAGGTTTTTCCTTCTGTTTAGGCCGGGAGATCTGCAGGCTTTACCCTAATTCCATTAACTATAACGGCAAACAATTTACAAAAACTAGCTAAAGTCGTTTGGCCGGCGAATGGCGATTCTCCAAAAGGGGCTACTCGCGGATCGATTAATTTAAGAGTCGGTGGTACGTGAAAATTGATACGACCTATAAAACGAGTTAATCGTATCTCGTAAATTCCCCCGGTAACTACTCCAAGGAACCTGGGTTTCTTCCCCACCGTCACGGGCTAATCCCTTAAGAATTCCCTCTTTTTGCTTAATGCATTTCCTAGATTAATTCGGCGCAAAAAGAATTGAAATTCATTGTCATTGCATAATTCCATTTACGCGAAGCATAAGCAATTTTAATCCTTCCCCCCCGCGTCTCGTTTCTCATCTCGTTCTATCCCCCCATTTATCATTACAATTTGCTTTTCGTTTATCCACAAAACTTCTGCGTTCGCTTAAGAGATACTGTTATTCCGCGTCGCATTCTGTACACTCTATATTCCTTGGCCACGTTACAGGAAGTTTCGCGGATCCTCGAATGCGAGGCAGAGGCCGTAGCGATAGAAACTTTCGAAATCCGCTTCCGCGGTTTGCATTGTTTCGCGGCGTCGCGCGCCGTGTTCCTCTGAACGAGATAAGAAATCGTATCCGGTGTCTTTTCGGTTCCCGTGTCGAACCCGTGTCGGCGTCACGGGTCGTGCTCCGAAGTTCCCCGCCAGCGAGTCGCTACCAAGTTGTTTTAAAAAAACCACCGAATATTTCTGAACAAAATCCAGCTCGAGTTTGCTTCCAAGTTCTCATTCGATTTTCTTTTTAACAATTATTTATGTTTTAACGAACGTGGTATGAAACTCCGAGGTATTGGCTATATTGGCAATCCCAGAAGTGTATGTGTCTGTGTATGTGACACATGATCGTGCATATATACTTGTATCTCAGTTATATCTATATGTATCAGTATTCGTTGCTATGTTTCCGCCCTCTTTTCGATGAATTTGTAATTTTTTATTATATTTTAATCAATAATTTTCTTGAAAGTCCAAGAATGATGATTATTTTTTTAGAAATTTGTTAATAAATCAGTGGCGATTCGATATGAATTTTATTCAAGAGTTTATCACTATGTTTTCTGGATTATTTTCGAGATCAAAGTGAAATTTTCCTTGGATTATTGCTAATACAAATGCAAATTTCAAATCACAATTTTTAAAAAAATCCATGAATCGATTTAAAATTTTACAGATAGCTTTTTAATAGTAATAAGAATCTATAATAACAAATTCAACATGCTAACATCGTTTAAATATACCTCCCTAACCTTAACATGGGAAGAATTTCAGAAAATTCTTTGCAAGGTGAAATTGCATAATCGAACTAGAACGGGAGTGTCGCCGATCGCTTAGGGAGAAGTTACGCGGGCATAATAGCCGGCAGTGTCTAACTGTTAACGAGTGATAGTTCCGCTTCTGGAAATCTGCGGCGGTAATTGCGGCCGTGTTTCGAGATAGAGAGCGAGAACGAGCCGAGGCCGAGGGTCCGACTAGTCATTGTCTACAACTACTTGGCCCCCCAGTAGTTCGAACGAAGTATTGATTAACCTGGGCCTGGTGCTACCAGTTATGCCATCGACTGGGCTAGTTGAATACTTTGACGGAGTTACCTCGCCGATTAGGCGCGCTCCAATGTCTCCTATTGATTTTGTCTGACCAGTTACTGTCCTGCACTACTTAATTGCTAAAGCGATGCACTTCAGCTCCTCCGTTAAAATTCAATCATTTTTCTCAGATTTCCTGGCTTCGTTTTTATCAATATAAATTATCTATCAGTCATGTACTTATATTATTTACTGTAATTTAAGAGATTTTAATAAAAAATGGCATATTTTGTGATTTTGATGCGTACCCCTTTGAAAAAATAATTTTATATAGACAATTACGTGAATAATACAAATATTTCGTAATTACGAATTATTTCATTGTTTCGTTGCAAAAAAAATCATAAAATGTGCCTATTTTTTTTGCCTTTGGAGTCTAACCCTTTAAAATATGAATTATTATATGCACGTGCGAATAAATCGAGAGTACGAATAGTCTTCGATCTGTTAATAGAGAAATTGATTTTTCACGGGGTTGCTGGTCGAAACGGGGGTCGTTAATTTAAATGCGTGGCACTGCGTGTTCGGGCGATAGCATCTAACGGCAGTGATGGGGAACGCGGTGAAATATGTGACGTTTACGACTGCCATGAATCAACGGAACCGAATCAAACGCTTGAGCCAAGCGCATTATCGCCAACTATTTACCCCTAATCATTTCCATGCGTTAACGCGCAACATTTTCAAACAATTAACTCGTAAAATTTATGCAAAACGCGTTTCCCGATCGTTGGAACATACTAAATCCGTTTTCACGACCGAATAGGATTTATCTGGCGCGTCTAACAAATATATTTCACACGCTTCGCGAGATAAGAATCGTATTTTTCTTTCAATGACGTGAAACTAATTTCGCCGGCCGACGCGGTGTATCAAATATTCACAAAGGATGCACAACGGCGCGCGGGCACAATGGCGGCTGCCTTTGAACGGGGGTATAATCGAGTGGGGGGTCGGAAAAATTTACGGCGACGGGGAATGAACGGGAACCGACGCTTCATCGAGGTGTTATCGTTAAAAATGCGCTCGCGAAAACAAATCTGGAGGGCGGGACGGTGGAGGGGAAAGGCGAGGGCGCGACACCCGGGAAGATATACTGGCGGTGCCCACCGGAAATTTACAAGCAATATTTTTCGTACCACGAATTTTTCCCGCCTCCCTCCCTCCGCCGACCGAAAAGCTTGTTTCGCTTTTCACCCTACCGTGACAAGACTGTCCCCTAAACGCGTGAAATATTGCATAGTGCTTGTCCGAAAGCTTACCGATTATTATGGCGATCTCCGAGTTTGTTATGGTTCAAACCTGGCGAGGATTTTTTTTTTAGATACTTTTTGGAATGTACGAGATTTGGGGATCGATTTAAACGTGATTTATGATCGTTTAGCAAATTGGGATTTATTAGTTTGGCAAAATTGAGTGACGGTTTACCGATCGTTATAAATGATTCATGATACTGTTTGCTTGCTTACAGCGTGTAATATTCCGGAGAGTTTGGCAAATATTCGAATATATAGAATTCTACCAATTTGGATTTGTAATAGTTGTTTGCGTTCGCGGGTTTCGAGGGTCTAAATCTTCGTTTAGGCTAAGCATGCAAACAAATACAGCGTCATAAATCCGGCTGGTCTCCGAAGGGCCGGATGGAAACTAGTTTCGAACACGGAGTTCTTGGAAACCGNGTGTTCGGGCGATAGCATCTAACGGCAGTGATGGGGACCGCGGTGAAATATGTGACGTTTACGACTGCCATGAATCAACGGAACCGAATCAAACGCTTGAGCCAAGCGCATTATCGCCAACTATTTACCCCTAATCATTTCCATGCGTTAACGCGCAACATTTTCAAACAATTAACTCGTAAAATTTATGCAAAACGCGTTTCCCGACCGTCGGAACATACTAAATCCGTTTTCACGACCGAATAGGATTTATCTGGCGCGTCTAACAAATCACGCGCTTCGCGAGATAAGAATCGTATTTTTCTTTCAATGACGTGAAACTAATTTCGCCGGCCGACGAGGTGTATCAAATATTCACAAAGGATGCACAACGGCGCGCGGGCACAATGGCGGCTGCCTTTGAAAGGGGGTATAATCGAGTGGGGGGTCGGAAAAATTTACGGCGACGGGGAATGAACGGGAACCGACGCTTCATCGAGGTGTTATCGTTAAAAATGCGCTCGCGAAAACAAATCTGGAGGGCGGGACGGTGGAGGGGAAAGGCGAGGGCGCGACACCCGGGAAGATATACTGGCGGTGCCCACCGGAAATTTACAAGCAATATTTTTCGTACCACGAATTTTTCCCGCCTCCCTCCCTCCGCCGACCGAAAAGCTTGTTTCGCTTTTCACCCTACCGTGACAAGACTGTCCCCTAAACGCGTGAAATATTGCATAGTGCTTGTCCGAAAGCTTACCGATTATTATGGCGATCTCCGAGTTTGTTATGGTTCAAACCTGGCGAGGATTTTTTTTTTAGATACTTTTTGGAATGTACGAGATTTGGGGATCGATTTAAACGTGATTTATGATCGTTTAGCAAATTGGGATTTATTAGTTTGGCAAAATTGAGTGACGGTTTACCGATCGTTATAAATGATTCATGATACTGTTTGCTTGCTTACAGCGTGTAATATTCCGGAGAGTTTGGCAAATATTCGAATATATAGAATTCTACCAATTTGGATTTGTAATAGTTGTTTGCGTTCGCGGGTTTCGAGGGTCTAAATCTTCGTTTAGGCTAAGCATGCAAACAAATACAGCGTCATAAATCCGGCTGGTCTCCGAAGGGCCGGATGGAAACTAGTTTCGAACACGGAGTTCTTGGAAACCGATGCGTCCGATACCGGCGGTAGGGGGTTCGGTTTGGGAAACGGAAACTTTACACTGAAAGCAAAGTTTCGCAGCGTCGAGCATCGTCCCATCGCGCTCCCTTATTCGACCAAAGAATTAATCGTGTAATTGTGAACGGATATAACAGTCCCAAAACAATTCGGCGAAGAGCAATTAGCAACAGAGAAATATGATATAATTCGCGAAAGCTTGAATCCCACAGTTTTATCAACGAGATAAAAAATTGATCTTGTCACGGCCTACACGGGAACCATGCGGCGTTTCAGCCAACTTCGCTCGTGGATGGAACAGTTTCCGAGTAATTTGAGGTTGCCAAGTTTAGGCGACGAGAGGCTTTACGTCGGAGAAATACCTGGGAGAAGGTAAACGTGACAGTGAAACGCGTGACAAAGCGGCTAGGGCTCGTGTCTGCCAGGGAATTGCACTTGCCGCGAGGACACACTATTTTTCTACGAGTCGTCTTCAACCCCGGAAAACAAGACGCGACCACGTGATTCATTTTAACCTATCAGTAACCCTTATCCCAATTTATATTCGAGCACGTATTACGATTTAATAAGAAAATACTTCTTGATTCCGAAAGAATGGAGGAGTAATTGCATAGTGACGTCATTGAAACGATGTCACTGTATCGAGAAATTTCTGAGCGGCTCCAAGATATCGGCAGATGAACGAAAGAGGAAATTCCCCGGTGTCGAAACCCGAAAACAGGATGGGAGGGAGGAGCAGTTCGAATTCCGGCGGCCGGAATTCGACGGATGCCGAAATTCTTTGGACTCCTCATCCCCGTGGGGGAAACTTGTGCCGCGACGCGTCGTTGTGAGCACCGCTTTCTAATGAAGAAGCATCGCCTGGCTGGCTTCATTAGAATCGGCCCGAAGCCAAATACATGCCCCTTTTGAGATATCGCCTCGTGTTTCCAAGTCTCAATGAAATTCGAGCAGAAGGCGGGAATCGGGCTTTGAATTTTCGTTCAAATTAACGGATTACGTATCATTGTGTCGATTCCTTTTAAAACGGTCTCGCTAATTTGTCTCTTCGCACTCTCNATTGAAGCTTTTCTACAATATTTTTTCTTACTAATAAATTTAATTACGCATCCACTTTTAAATTGCGATTATTTCTCAGTATTTCTTTTTCAGCACGTTTAATTTAATTCCTAGAACATCAGCAAGCCACGGAAGTTGTATCGGTAACCCTGTTTTTGCTTGGCGCAAGATTTCCATTGAAATAAGAGAGCCAGGATGCCTGCTGCCACATGGTGCATTGCACGCGTGTCCTGCTCCTCGTGGGGTCACATAGCGCCCCTCGCATAGTGGTCATTGCGGTGGCGCGATCGCTATGCGAGATGCTGCGTGCACAAGCTCCGGGTGCTCGAGCATTGGGGAGAACGGCGGAATCCAACGAGTGGAATCCTTAGCCGGGGTCCCCGGGATTCCGCGGGACAGGGACTCTAGAGATTGCGAACGGCGATATCTGCGGATTGACCATTGCCTCGTTACATGGACCGGAGAGAATCGTAAGAAACGAGCATGGTAAACATAGAGAGGGATTAAAAGTGTGCAAAATAGTACAGGATAATTCCTATCTGTGTAATAAAATTAATTGAATAAATTTCTGTTCTGATATACTGTTCATTTTATATAAAATATGTGACGGTAAATATGTTTCATCGAATTTTTTTATAAAAGAGGATTTGGCATGTAATAAAGGTAGGATTATTTATATTGGTATTAAGGTAGGAGTCGAGAGGTGAGATAAAGTGAATGGCAAAGGTGTGGCGAGATTAATACGAGGTATTTAAATTTATCCATCAAACCGTGGGATTGAAGTGAAACTTTTCCAATTACAGTATCCGGTGTCTAATAAAGTAACCAAGAATTCCATTAGATTCGCTGGCCCCTCCTCCCACCGAGAGTATGAAACGCTAATAACTGAACTGCGTCGCAAATCTCTAAAGCTGATAGACGTGCCACGTGAAAAAAAGTCGTGACCGACGCGTGCATCGCGTTATTTAAATAGAACGAGTTTGCATAAACGGGTGTATTAGACATAAATATTAATAATGAAATTAAGCCGATAATTGGTATCGAACCGGAGGCAGCGAAAAGCAAACGGCGGACATAATGCATATGTAGAAGAATCGTGGAAGCAAAGACCGTGACTGGGAATTATCAAAACAATTCTCTCGCCGTTTCACGGAAACGCGAGAGAGTTCCGTGTTCGCGAATGCGAACTCGATGTTAATAATCTGGNTTCAAAGCAAACTGCCTGTAATAAATAAATTCCTGAATTTTTTTTTATTTACTATCTGGATATTAAATCTGATGGCAGCTTCCGTCAAAATTTCTATACGTTTTTTATGACTCCAACCTTTGAAGAAATCGATCGATTTCGGAATCGATTCACAGTTGAAGCCTCGGATATTAATAGCGACGATTGGTACCTGTTAATGCGCGATTGTGAAAGAAGGCCGGTAAGTGGGCTTCGGGGTGACGGTGAACCCCCGAATGGAGGAAGGAAGGTAGGAAGGAAGGCTGGCCCGAAGTGGCGCGTTTTGCGCGTTGCCCCGAGATCCAGATTAGTCACGGAGCTGCCGCGGGCAGACCGACCTCCGTCTTCCCCGCCGAGCTTCCGCTCGCTCGGGCCATCGCTTCTCCCCAGCTTCGACCCGCGCGAGCCACATTCTGCATCGAGGATGCTCGACCGCGACGAGTGCCCTACTGCTTAGCCAGCTAATTACCTATCTAGGTTTATTACGCCGCCGGCCGTACGGCACGGCTCCGTGCATCCCATTCGCAATACTTATTTCCTCGGGCGTCGCGTCGTCAGTAGGTGACGAAACTCGCCGCGGAAGGNAGAACATTTCCAATAAAAGTTTTGAGCGGCAAGATTGATTGTCTCCGGGTAAATTGTTTAACGCTGTTTGCTCCGGGGGAGTGAAACGTAGGCCGGGATAATTGAATCACGGCCAACTTTTATCGTTAATTGTCTTATTGTTATCGAACCGGCTGTCAGCGAGGAATCAAGACGAAACGGATTTCAATTAGAAAGTTCCCCGACCGAAAGGAAAGCTGTCTTTAATTCGCGCGCCAGTTTCCATAATCCGTTAACTTGTTCAAAAAGTCGATCGATCCAGCGACGATTACAATTAAAACTTTTGACGTCGGAAACGCCCCGCGCCGCCCGAGTACTTAACTCCGCTGCCTTTCTTGAATGATAAACCGACTCCCTAGCAACTTGCTCCTACGTACAGGAGTGAACGAGCATTAGAAAAATGAACAAACGCGAAGTTCCTTATAATCTCAGATTCAAAGCAAACTGCCTGTAGTAAATAAATTCCTGACTTTTTTTTATTATGAAAAATGAACAAACGCGAAGTTCCTTACAATCTCAGATTCAAAGCAAACTGCCTGTAATAAATAAATTCCTGAATTTTTTTGATTTTGAAAAATGAACAAACGCGAAGTTCCTTATAATCTTAGATTCAAAGCAAACTGCCTGTAATAAATAAATTCCTGAATTTTTTTTTTTCACTATCTGGATATTAAACCTGACGGCAGCTTCCGTCAAAATTTCTATACGTTTTTTATGACTCCAACCTTTGAAGAAATCGATCGATTTCGGAATCGATTCTGAATTCAAGCCTCGGATATTAATAGCGACGATTGGTACCTGTTAATGCGCGATTGTGAAAGAAGGCCGGTAAGTGGGCTTCGGAGTGACGGTGAACCCCCGAATGGAGGGAGGAAGGAAGGTAGGAAGGAAGGCTGGCCCGAAGTGGCGCGTTTTGCGCGTTGCCCCGAGATCCAGATTAGTCACGGAGCTGCCGCGGGCAGACCGTCCTCCGTCTTCCCCGCCGAGCTTCCGCTCGCTCGGGCCATCGCTTCTCCCCAGCTTCGACCCGCGCGAGCCACATTCTGCATCGAGGATGCTCGACCGCGACGAGTGCCCTACTGCTTAGCCAGCTAATTACCTATCTAGGTTTATTACGCCGCCGGCCGTACGGCACGGCTCCGTGCATCCCATTCGCAATACTTATTTCCTCGGGCGTCGCGTCGTCAGTAGGTGACGAAACTCGCCGCGGAAGGAATTGGAAGATCGACTCTTGACATCGTTCCACCACCCGGAGGAATCGAAAGCTTCGCTTTGGCCGAGGGCTGCGTCATTCGTGACGTCCGACTCGTGGACGTCTTGCTCCCCCGAGGCGCTCCGGTGACTCCTCAAGGTCTTCTGGGAGAACATGGTCGAGTGGCTCGAGTAGACGAGGGACGTGTGTGTGTGCGGACGAATGGATTTGGTAATTTGATAAGCGACGCGAATTGATGACGATAATAAAAATAGGGAAGCGCGTTTGGAATGGACATTAATTCCCGCTAGAGTTAAACGGGCGTGCACACGATGATCCGTCTATCTGATCTAGAGCTGCCCACCGGTCACTTATCACGAGCCTAACAGCAGAACAGCCGTACTCACGAAAATCGCTGTCTGACCATGCACCGACCCTATCTACTGGCATGCACGAACCGCATTCCATCTGCTAACTGCGCTAACTCATGTCAGTCATCGGTATAACAAAGAACAGGAGGTTCACTCTGTCAAAAATTATCCTAATAATTGACTCTTGTGCATGACAAAACTTAATTATTGATGTTAGCTAAAAAATTTTTGTATAAAAGTTGTAGGGACTGACATACTCTACGAGAAAGGTTCTATGAATTTTGCTTCTAACTTCTAATTTATAATTGACTCTTGTGCATGACAATAATTAATTATTGATAAAAAATTTTTGTATAAAAGTTGTAGGGATTGACGTCCTCTACAAGAAAGGTTCTATGAATTTTTCTTCTAACTTCGATATTTAACGAGTTAAGTTTGATTAATCGACATTTTATTGGTATTAAGGTAATCCAGTTATTCCATCGTGGAAACAGGAAACTTTTGACAAAAAATGTCGTTTTTCCTCAATTACTCCTAAATCGTTGGACCTACAGGAAAATTGTATATGATCTTATTTATATCTGACAACGAGAGCTATAACTTTTGTCTGAAACATTTTTCGCTACCATCAATAGTTAACGAATAATTTGCAATATACTGTTTTTTTGTTTTTTGCAAAATACTCGGTAACTATTGATGTTAACAAAAAATGTTTCAGACAAAAGTTATAGCACTAGCCATTAGCAACAAATAAGGTTATATGCAATTTTCCCTAATGTCCAATGGTTTAGGAGTATTTGAGGAAAAACGGAAATTTCGCAAAATTTAAAGGGTACCCCTTGACAAAATCTCGGAAAAATTGAAAAATTTTTTTTTCAAAATTTCGAAAAATGCTTCAAGTAAAAGTTGTAGATACTGCTATTTCTTGCAAGAAAGGTTGAATACAATTTTTTTCTACCTGGAATACTTCCGGTTTAATCGGTCAATTATTTCTTAAGATACAACAGACGTAATTCCATCTCATAAAATGTAATAATAATTTGTAATAAAATTGTATTTAACATCTAACATAATTGAAGCTTTTCTACAATATTTTTTCTTACTAATAAATTTAATTACGCATCCACTTTTAAATTGCGATTATTTCTCAGTATTTCTTTTTCAGCACGTTTAATTTAATTCCTAGAACATCAGCAAGCCACGGAAGTTGTATCGGTAACCCTGTTTTTGCTTGGCGCAAGATTTCCATTGAAATAAGAGAGCCAGGATGCCTGCTGCCACATGGTGCATTGCACGCGTGTCCTGCTCCTCGTGGGGTCACATAGCGCCCCTCGCATAGTGGTCATTGCGGTGGCGCGATCGCTATGCGAGATGCTGCGTGCACAAGCTCCGGGTGCTCGAGCATTGGGGAGAACGGCGGAATCCAACGAGTGGAATCCTTAGCCGGGGTCCCCGGGATTCCGCGGGACAGGGACTCTAGAGATTGCGAACGGCGATATCTGCGGATTGACCATTGCCTCGTTACATGGACCGGAGAGAATCGTAAGAAACGAGCATGGTAAACATAGAGAGGGATTAAAAGTGTGCAAAATAGTACAGGATAATTCCTATCTGTGTAATAAAATTAATTGAATAAATTTCTGTTCTGATATACTGTTCATTTTATATAAAATATGTGACGGTAAATATGTTTCATCGAATTTTTTTATAAAAGAGGATTTGGCATGTAATAAAGGTAGGATTATTTATATTGGTATTAAGGTAGGAGTCGAGAGGTGAGATAAAGTGAATGGCAAAGGTGTGGCGAGATTAATACGAGGTATTTAAATTTATCCATCAAACCGTGGGATTGAAGTGAAACTTTTCCAATTACAGTATCCGGTGTCTAATAAAGTAACCAAGAATTCCATTAGATTCGCTGGCCCCTCCTCCCACCGAGAGTATGAAACGCTAATAACTGAACTGCGTCGCAAATCTCTAAAGCTGATAGACGTGCCACGTGAAAAAAAGTCGTGACCGACGCGTGCATCGCGTTATTTAAATAGAACGAGTTTGCATAAACGGGTGTATTAGACATAAATATTAATAATGAAATTAAGCCGATAATTGGTATCGAACCGGAGGCAGCGAAAAGCAAACGGCGGACATAATGCATATGTAGAAGAATCGTGGAAGCAAAGACCGTGACTGGGAATTATCAAAACAATTCTCTCGCCGTTTCACGGAAACGCGAGAGAGTTCCGTGTTCGCGAATGCGAACTCGATGTTAATAATCTGGTTAGCTCGACGGGCGGCGAACATTGAAATCCATCGAGTCGAAATAATCGAGCCCTCTCCCCTCCCTGCGTTCCCTTCTCCTCCTCTCCTCCCGGTCGGCTTTAACAAAATAACAATTCGTTCCGATGGGATAAGCGCAGCCATGGAGTGTTCCAGCGCGAATAATTTGAATAAACGAGAGAATAGAGGACTCTCGCCACTCTCACTCTCTCGCTCTCTCTCCCTCCCCTTTTCTCTGTTTGTTTCAGCACGCTAACTGAAATTAGTTCCCCTAGATAAACTTTCGAGTTCCCCTGAAAACTGAAGGAACTTTCGTGTTTGTTTCAAACGGTGCGCACCGAAAAATCTAATAACCACCGTATCTGGAAAATGTTTCTGTAAACAAACACGTGTAACCACGCTGAGAATAGCTTTCACAGTATTTACTGGACTTCTTGTTCTGTCAATTACTGCCTTTTGATTACACCTCTCTAGAGGCAAAAAAATTGTGATATTTTTTCAGCAAAACCATGAAATAAATCGGTATTACAAAATAGGGGTTTTATTACACACGTAATCAGCCACACAAAATTATTTTCTCAAAGCGATACAAAGGCCGAAATAAAGGTCTAATCGGAAAAGTTCTGTACAATACCTATTTATCTTTGCCTCTAGAGTGGTCTAACCCCCTGAGGAGTGCCTAACGTAAATCGTTAGTTACCATCGGTATTGGTGGTTGTGTGAAATGAGAAGGGAAATAATAATGGAGTTAAAGTCGTCGCTCTATTCCCGCAGTATATCAAACTGTTAATCTAATGTTCTCGAGTTATCTCCCCTAAGGGTTCCTTCTGTGAACTTTAAGCTCCATCGCTTTACCCACTTCAATTCCTTCCATTGAATTTTAAATTGCTTACGATCTCCCTCTATCCCCGGCTTAAAAGTATTCACAATTCGCCAAACTATGTACCAGAACAAATTTCCCCCGCTAAAAGCATATCCAATTTCTTCGAAAACCATCCACTTCAACCTTTTAATGAATAAATTTCCCATTCCCAAATATTCATATCATTTTTCGACCGTATACATTTCGTGACGCGAAAGCAAAGCTCCGCACGCGAATTTACAAACGTTCGACAAGAGAGATTTCGCGGATCTGTTTCACGAATTCAGTCGTCGCATTTCACGTGAAAGGGCGGAATAAAAACTTGGCGAGGATTAGTTGAAAAAAAAAAGGAATGCGAGTCGAGCAACTTTTTCTCAACCCGGCCGATCGTCCGTTTCACGGAACTCCCGGCCCTTCCGCGGCGCGGTTGTAAACACGACCGGGCCACCCCCGCTCGCGTTGATTCATATTTCGAAATCGCATTGTCCAGCCAGTGGTACGCGGACCGGGGGAGCGAGGAAGAACCGTCGGGGGACAGGACGGGGGGAGGGCGAGCGGAGAGATATTTTCTGCAAAGCGGCGGAGGGCTGGTGCCGCGCAGCCGAGGGTGCATTCACTATTCACCAATCTGGGTCAGTTTGCCCAACCCAGCCGAGGTCTCGAGCCTCCAGCTCCGCTTCGAAATCCCCGTCGTTCGGCTCGGGCCAAAGCCTCCACCCCCTTTTTCGAGTCGCCGCCCTTCTCCAACGGCCTAACGATGTTTTTGTTCCCCGACGGCAAGGGTTGTTCGTTCCGTACGAACGCGCGCCTTCCATCGGAATTTCCATTGCATCGACCTAATCGCGCCCGAACGGGGGAGTCCGCCAAGGCTGCCGCCACGATTTTTTTCACCCACCGACACGTTCTCCCGCGACACTGATTCGATCGGACGATCCGGGCCAACCCTTCGTCTCGAATTTATCCATTTTCGACGAAATTATGTACGAAGGGACACACTTTCGTCGGAGAAACGTGAGGAGTCTTGTCGACGATTTTTTAAAATCGCGCGCAGGTTCGGTAGAAATTTTCGCCCCTTTTCGCCGGCGAATCGTGACATTTTTCCCATGATTTCATTCGGGTCTCCTCTCAAAGGAAATGAAACGGTTCCGAGACTGGATCCCGGGCTGGAATCGAGCCGCTGCGTGGAGCACGTACCTATCTACCCAGATATCTCGAGTCGAAGCTCGAAGGATAGCATAATCAAATCTCACGGTTGCCTCGCGAACCGCCGAGGACGCGGGCTAAATTCGTCGAAACGACGCGGCCGGGGGAAATGTCAGAGCGAACTGCGAGAGAGAGAGAGAGAGAGAAATGCACAACAAGACTCGAGACGCGCCCTGTGAGACGTATGTGACTGTTCAGGTAGAAACAGGTAGTACGGCAGATTCGACGATGTTTCCGGGGATGAGTTACTACCTAGTTCCAGGAACTGACGGTTACATAAGTGATTCTTTGCATGTAAATGGACCTCCTTATCTCGCGTACGGCAGAACCGAGTTAAACGGGGGATGATTCATCTCCGCGGCGCGAGATCTTGTTGAACGACCAATGAAAATGTTTCGTTTTAAACGAGGCGCGGGGAAACCGTAAACCGTAAACGGGGAACAAAGCGAAATGTAATAAAGTAGAATAAACCCGCCGAAGGAATCTAAATGACTCTGAACGCTGTTTAACGAGCGAGGTAGAACACCAGGATAACTTCAATTTCCGTGAACTTGTCCGACTGTCGGATGCTAAAATACTTTAATAATTCCGACGCGGAGGGAGAGAGGGAGACTGGGAAGGGAAACAAACCCGGTCGCAATCTTACATTCGACTAGCTACAGCAAACTAGAAATAATGAAATTCCTGACATTTATTCAGCCGAAGTAGGAGCTGAATTCTTATCTGCGAGACACGGGAGTTTCCCCACAGGATTCCCCGTTAAGCACGCTGTTGACATTTCACCTCCGTGACCAAAGAAAACGCTGATAATGCGAACAACCGAAATTAAGAAAGATAAATATGATCGAGCGGGGCCCGTCGTTGGCATCAGCTACGGCGGTGGTTGCGCTGGCGGCGGAAATTAATTAATTAGCGAGGAGGAAGACCGAGAGAGTCGTTCTAGACGTTGTCGGACGTCTTTCTCCCGGGCAGGAGAAATTTCATTGGTTCAAGTATATCTACTCGTGGCACAGGGGTTCGCTCGAAGAAAAAAAGAAAAGCCTGAAAAGAATTTTTTTTTTTAGGGATGAAAGGCAAGAAGAATCGTAAAAATAGAAACTGTTCTCTGTACCGTGAAGAATCCCTTTCTACTGGAACGTTACCGCTGGTACCAACGCACAAAAAATACTTTCAAATTAGCGCAACAGAGCGATTCAGAAAGTAATTAAGAGACGCGAAGATCCCGGCCGTGTTTCTTGCGTTTTATTAATTAATGAAGGAAGTTCGTCGCGGGGGCGACCGCAGTTCGAGTATTGGAAACTCTTGTTTGCGAGACGGGAGAGAAAAAAAAACGAAATTTCAACGTTGAAAAACGGGCGATCGATGCGTGAAGCTTTCGCCTGTTAACAAACTGCTGCCGAACCAACCGGAAGGGTTAAGGGTATAAACTAATTACCCCAAGTACGTATCTGGTGAGGTAAAAGACCATCGAGTGGCCGCGTAACCGCGATACCCGCTGAAATTAATCCGCCAAAGAGAAAAAGCCAACGGGAAATACGTCCGCCAGGAGGAAACCCGATAACACATTTTTTTTTCTGTAAAACACCTCTTCATAGCCATTAAAGTAATCACGAGTCGATATTACACACTAATCAATTATTTCATTGTTGATTTTTTGATTACGGAATACATGAAATCATAGNAATCCGCCAAAGAGAAAAAGCCAACGGGAAATACGTCCGCCAGGAGGAAATCCGATAACACACTCTTTTTTTTCGTAAAACATCTCTTCTTAGCCATTAAGGTAATCAGGAAGTCGGTATTACACACTAATCAATTATTTCATTGTTGATTTTTTGATTACGGAATACATGAAATCATAATATATGAATATCCAGTAATATTCGTGTCCAATTTATGGACTGAAATAATGCATGATTCTCCATAAATACAAATTCGGTAATCTCGTGATATTCAGCGGGTTTATCAATCACCATCAGTATTAAAATAAATACGACAACCATTTATCGCGGGCACAATAAACGTCTCGCTGTATAAATGTTACATTCGTTAAGGGGTGGCCCGCCGGGGGCTCTCTCTCTGTTTTCCATGCTACAAGGGATTGGAAGAAGAGAGGCGAAAACAGCGGAAGGGCGGCGGGAGCCGAAAAAGGGGTTGAAAAGAGGGCGGGTGGGAACGAGAGCGAGCCGCAGGGAGTTGCGGAGGAGAAAAGGGCCGGAGAGACAGACAGATTAGCTCTTTACTGTGGTACGATTTAATCTCTGCTCGCCGCAGGCCTCTCAAAACCGTCCCTCCTCCCCTGAAATCCTCCTCGAGCCGGCGGCGCGGTCATCTTCTTCTCCGCCGCGGCGGATCGACGGCCAAAAGCTTCAAAGTTTGACTCTCGTTAAGCCCGAAACCCCGACGAACCGCCGCGATTAATCTTTCTATGAAGTGTGCCAATCCCCGCGACAACAATTTCCCTCTTCATCGCGATTCGCGACGTTGTCCCGCTCTTATCTCCGTCTGGTCCCTTTACGTAAACAGCTTAGGACAGATTTACTCTGGAAGGATTTGCCGGTGTGTACAATTTCGTCTCGTCGTTTGCGTTACCCGTTGCCCCGACAAATGAAACGCGGCATCGAAATTAGACTTCGTTAAGCGCCCGGCTCGTCGCAGCAGCGACGGCGACCGACGACCATAATCCGGCGCACCGATTCAACGTCGTAAGACCAAGGGTTAATCAGAGATTGCGACTACCGGTGATAAACGAGCCAACGGCGCAAGTTGCGTTTTCGCTTGATTAAATGATCAATTAGACAATGTGATAGATGAGCCGCGATATCAGCGAAGAAAGATGATCTACTATCCGAGATGTTAAATATTATATTCGACCCCGGACGGATCCCTGACGATGGTTTCCTCGGTTCCTCTATGCTAATTGCGTTTGCCTCGGCTGATGAACGTTTCCGCTATGAGTGATGGACCGTCGGCGCTGATTGACAAAAAATGAAGTTGACGTATTTGTCGTCCGACAAGGCGCGCGTCAACTTTGATCACCGCGCGTTATGGTATATAACCGATGCACGATTGATCGTCGCCGGGGCTTGACAAATTGCAAACAAATTATCCATGGGGTGTCGACCGGCTAAACGTCGATATTTTATGATGTAACAAGCGACATAGAAATTTCTTATTCACCTTTTTTAATACTTGTCACGATTTATCTCGACCCCCGATGCACGTTCGAACGAGCAAAAAGCGTTTAACCCGGCGGTATAACAAACTCGGAGCTCGCATTAAGCTCGACTCGGGTCTCGGGACGGTGGTAAAAAAATCTGTAGGAACAGTGCGGATAGACAAAGTTTCAATTCGAAACGCGTTAGCCCGAAAGTTTCCACCGGAAGCGCAGCGGGAAGAGAGGCAAAGGCGCGCGGGGGTTAATGAAAAATGACTGAAGCAGAGTTGACAGACCGTCTGCCTCGGCCTTTAGATTGCGAAACGGACGGCAATCCAAACGGAGACTGGGATGAGTTCTAACTAAAGGTCCTCGTCAGTTATTACTCGCAGAGTTATAATTGATCGGTTGGCAAAAGATAATGACTACGAGACCACCGCGGCATTCGAGCTTTCTTTAAAATTGTTTTGTCATCGGTTATCCTATGAAGGGGAGGGAGACCTGTGGTCGAGAGGAGAAACGACGAGTTTTCGAGCCAGACGAATAGGCGGTTTGAGCATTGATGAGGTATTGATTGCTTTGAATCGTTGGAACTTCACCCTTTCCCCTTCTCTTTTCACCTGGCATAGTAAAATAAGCATTTCTTGTCCTTGCTTTTCTATTAATAACTTATTCAGGTCTTTATTACTTTTTAAATTGCATATATTGTGTACTTGTATATTTTATGCTTTTGTCCGTGATGAGAAATCCTTAAATTAAAAATGGCATTGAACAAGTCCGGTATTAATGAAACAGTATCTATTGGGGAGAGCGGGGGGAGATATATCTTTAACGATCTCTCGAAGAAATGACGGACGAGCTTAGAATTTCAGAAAGGGTTGGCCGGGGAAAGAAGGATTGACAAATGCAAGCTTAATGGAACGCTGATGGCCGGGGGAGGAAGATAGGCGAATTCGAAACCAGCGAAACATTGCTCGATCGCGGAAAAGATTAATGAGCTTACAATAAGCAAAACGTCCGCCGCTGTGCTTAACAAAAGATTTATGAACGGACCTCCGCCGGGAATATGCTCGGTGAATTATCGTTTCGAGAACGGTCTCCTAAAAAGGCGCGCCTGGTGTTGTGTGCAATAATAAACTAATAAATCCGAATGATCCGGTTTCATCGGGAAATTTCCGGGGAGGGCGTATAGATATAAATTTGATCAGCGAAAAAAAGCGCAAGCTGAAATAAATATTGAGAGGACGTCGGACAGGATTCGATCACCATTAATCTCCTATCGGCCGACAAAAACCGCTAAAATCCTTTCACTGTCACGAGTCCGGCTTCCGTTACGTCGAATATCTATCAATTTTCCAAAAAAAAAAAAAAAACAGCCCGAGAGCGGCGAGACGAAAATGAAAATAGAGAGTCGTCGTCGGTGAGCCTCGCGGGGCGAGATTTACACGGGCCGCGTCGCGTCCACACGATATTGTCGGGGGCGTAATTAATTGAACGAATCAGGGCCGGGTCGCTTACCACCCAGTGTGACGCTCCTCTCCTTTATAACGCGGGCCGTTCTTGCGGCCCCGGCGAGCTCTTTTAAGGAAACCGGTCACGTCGCCCGCCGAGAATGCGGCTGACGGATTGGGGCGAAAAACGCGAGAGAGGCTACCGTTTCCTTTCTCGAAACCGGCGCAATTAGTCGGCGTTCGGACCATCGGTCAAAGGTCTTATGTTGTCTTGCGAACGCGGCCCGGGGATTATTCCGTGAAATGTGGTAATTGAGGAGGAGGATACGGATATGAATAATGGTCAAGGAGGTGTGTGTTTTATATCATGAAATATGTTCACAAACCGCGATTCATAGAATGCGATAAATATGAACAGATGAGAACGGATGTCCTCCGCAACTGCGAGCCCGACTTTTGATTCCCAGCGACGATATTTTACCACGAGTTGATCTGCGTATTTTAATAAATAAACAGGAACGTGGTTCTCTCATGGGAGATGGCCGAAGAAGAACGGTCAATACGTCGCGGAAGCGGGTTGACGGTGTTGTCTGAACAGTTGCGATGACAATATCGTCGCGCGCGCACCAATGAAAGGAGCCATTGACATTCTTGGCCTCATTGTTCCCCTGGCGAACAAGTGGCCGTGTATCTGCTGTTTCGGTTAGAGTTACTTACTAGGCAGAATAGGCCTACGGAGGGGGACAGGGAGCGGGACTTGGGCGTTTTCATTGTCGACGCAGCCGGCGAAAACAATGCTGAATGGCTGTCACCCAGCGTCGGCTATAGCCGTCGCGTCCCGTTCCTCGAAAATTGTTGCGTCCCGGGCGAACGAACTCGCGCCGTGCTGCTCGAGGAAGCAACTTGTAAACGAACGATTACAACTGCTCCTGCCTCGATGCCTGTCTGATGAACGGCCCCTCGTCGTTCGACGTTATGGCATCAAACGTCCTGATAAAAATCTGCAGTGCTACGGAACTTCCATTCTTATTAATAAAGTGATTTCTGGGCAATTAAAGCTTTGAAGCTGATTCGGTCGGTTTGTAGACGGAAATGATAATTCTGAGGCGGTTTTAAGACGCTGAATTTGATGTGATTTCTAAAAGGTGGTCGAAGTGTCAAAATCATCGCAAATCGATGATAGCCGGTGACAATGAGAGAAATCGCGCTCGGTTGCCCGGTTCCTTAACTCCGATCGACGGTATTGCAATTGACGTGCTCGTTTCCTGCCGTGGACACCTCCCAGATGATGTCAAGAGCCTCGCGAGCCTTCCTAAACTTCAACGAGAGTCTCCGACGGACGCCTCCAACGGATGACACTATCGACAATCTCACTTGATACCTTTGAACGATGATCAAATATCCAACTACTCACATGTTCGCACGAACTCACAAAAATTCTCGTTAGAAAAATATCTCACTGCCTGATGTTATTTAAAATAATTTTCTTACGAAGAAATAAATTCTATTTTTTTAAATAAAAAAGTAAATAATACATGAATTCTTCCCCTTCCTAAAAAATTCCTGTCTTATAAAAAAATAAGTATTTCGGGAATGATTAAGGCTGTTTCAGTTGCGAATACCAGAGAGCAGAAGTATAATGAAAGGCGGAATACGAAAAGGGCTGTTCTGCGTCATGGAGCATTAAGCGTCATCCTCAGTGGGACCGTGCTCCTTAAATTTCAGGAACACGAGAATCGTGAGAATTATTCTAATCCGCGTCGGTTCTCTGTTCGTGTCTTAACGTCACCGACATAAGCCGGCGCGTACTTGAGATAATTTTCAGCCACGTTCATCTACATATCTGTAGCGCACCAATTATGTAGTGCAATCATCGGAGTCCTACTTCCCTCGGATCTGATACTGATGATGCGAAAGTCCCGACAATTTCGCGAAATTACTCGGAATTCACAATAAAAATAACGACGCATATGTATGTACAGAATAAGTAGAATAAAGAGACTAAGTAGTACGAGTGTATATATAGTCAGACAGAATCGCTGCTGAATTGGATATTCTTAATGAGCAAAAAATCCAAGCTGTGGCATTTGTAATGACCATTCGATCGTTAATGGAACATATCGTTGTGCATATTATTTGTTTCACCAAAGAACATGAATATCTGTCTGTGCTATTTTACTTAGCAGATTAATATTCCGACGGGCAGTCGCAAGCACCGTGAAGAATATTTAAAATACTCTGGTTTCTGCATGGAAAACAATGGAGTGCGACCAGCAGAGTGAAAGACACTGTCCCCGGTGAAAGCAACGTGACTTCTTTTCTTATCTCATTGCAGCTCCTTTTGTGCCTGCTACCCCAGAATAAGGGGCCACAGTCGGCTAGATTAGGCGGAGTACAAACAGAGTGGAGCAGGACAATTGTAGCAGACCCACTGTAGCCAATGGTTTTGCTCTTGACATTCAATAAAACAGATGCCTCGCTAAACCCTTTGTGCGCTTGGTTTTTATTATTTTTTTCATGGCACTTTATAACAAGTTACACCGTCCCCTGGTTATTATAAAATAAAAGCGTATTTGTATAAACTTATATTAATTTTTCGATTGAAAGAAGTAATTTTGAGTTTGGTAGTTTTCACGAGTGAACTCGTGATCATTAATTTCGCGGATTTTTCGGTACCTCTGACCGTGCGGTGATTTATAGGTTCAGGTTGGAGACGATCGGGTCCGGGCGATCGATTCGGCAAGAATCGAACGGCGCGAGGGTCGATCAATCTTGGGAGAAATCCTTCTGGTCGCAGTTGTCCCTTGACTCGTGACCGAATAATTTTTTGGAGCGTGAACGTCGATCGATAGACTCGATAAAAAAACGGAGGACGACAGGCTGGCAGCGAAATTGGACGGACTTTTGACGTCACCCACTAATTCTTCGCGCGAGAGAGGGGCAAGGAAATTATTGTCATCTCGTCGAGGATTTCTTTTTAATTTTTTTCCACCGCCTCTCTGATTTATGAGCAACCGCCTCGCCTGGCGAATGCCTTAAAACCTTCGCCGACCACGAATCCCTCGAGATCGTCAAACTAATGTTTCCTAATTTATTTTTCCTAAGCACGGTCGGAATTAGTCTTGCCCCGGGAAGATATAAAAAAAGGGAGACCATTTAATGAATACGTCCAAAGAGNCTTCGCGCGAGAGAGGGGCAAGGAAATTATTGTCATCTCGTCGAGGATTTATTTTTATTTTTTTTTCCACCGCCTCTCTGATTTATGAGCAACCGCCTCGCCTGGCGAATGCCTTAAAACCTTCGCCGACCACGAATCCCTCGAGATCGTCAAACTAATGTTTCCTAATTTATTTTNTACTCACATGTTCACACGAACTCACAAAAATTCTCGTTATAAAAATATTTCACTGATGTTACTTAAAATCATTTTCTTACGGAGAAATAAATACTATTTTTTGAAATAAAAGAGTAAATAATACATGAATTCTTCTCTTTCCTAAAAAATTTCCTANTTCCTAAGCACGGTCGGAATTAGTCTTGCCCCGGGAAGATATAAAAAAAGAGAGAGACCATTTAATGAATACGTTCAAAGAAACGTAGTAAAAACCATAATTAAAATATATTAATTAGACTAATAACACGGACGTTCTAATTTACCTCTTCTAATTTTCAAACAAGCTTTGACTTGAAATTGAGATATAAAAGACAGTCGGCGTAAACAAGGAAACAGCAGCGGGAGGAAAAGAAGCAGAATGTGAAAAGTGAGCGAAAAAGAGTCGTCAGAGAGAGTCCGGAGGAAAAGGACCTGTCCCCCGGGGTGGGTTCACGTGCAGAGTTCACGGGGGCGGGTAGGAAGCGCAGGAGTCAGAGAGGGCACGGAAGGGGCTCGGTGCTAATCTGAATCGGACGTGCTCGTACTCTAATATTTCAACGAGTGTCAAGAGCAAAACTAGCCTGCTCGCAAGACTCTTCAAAAGCCCAATCCCGTCGGAGTTTCTAGCTTTTCCCACCCCTACACACCGCCGCCGCCGCCGCCAACGCCAGGGTGTCCCTTTCCTTTTCGGCCAGCTAATCCGCCGGCTTATTCCGCTTTTCCCGAGGCACCCGCGACTATCTCCAAAAACGTACACACGCGAAAAAAAGGGTAGAAGGTAGGGAGGGGGAAAAAAAAAGGAAACGCGCGAACCACGACCCTCAGCGTTTCGACCCGATAATTACGAGCCGCTGGGTCATTGTGGCGGCGGGTGCGAGCCTGCCGCCGGCTCTTTTGATCTTCTCTTTGGATTTAGAGTGGGTGATCCCTGATATCTCGCCCGGCTGTTTGTGCAGACATGATTCGCGGTTCGCTGTTTTGGATCGGCGACGTCATTTAACCTCACGGTGCATATTTAACGTGATAAAGACGCTTTTGACCCTTAGTGACGAGTTCAGTCAAATACGTCAACGATTATACGAAGTTTCTTAACCCTTTAACAAGAATAAGTATAAAACGAAACATGCAATTACATTCTAATATAAAAATTGTATTATTACTTGAAAAACTGTAATCTTTTCTAATGGATATTATTTGGTAAGACGTTTTGGACTTACAAAATGAATGACGATAATGTTCTCTATTTTTATGTAACAAATACCGAAGATATTGCACTTTAGAAAAGAATCCATTTTGTTTGGAGTCCGACGGTTAAATACTCTTTTAAACGCAGCTACCGCAAATCTAAACCCTCTTTCCATCGGATCCCCGATAATCCTCCGCTGCAAAACCTCTCTATCAACGTCCCATCGAATCAACTCGATCGGCAACGACAATGCCGGCGCGAGAGACGACGACGTTTTCCAGCCTGGAGGGAACTTCACTCCCGATTCGAATAGACAGGATCGTGTGGGAGGGCCCGTAGAGAATCGGCCGTGGAAATTTTATTCAGGGACTAAGACTTTCGAAAACCGCCGTCTGTCTCTGAGAAACAGTTCTATTTTGCATCCTTCAGGTTGCAAAGTGGCGAATAAATTTCATTCAGACTCAACTTATCGATTTCACTTCGATGACTCAATGGAATGAAATAGTGTCCATTTTCATTATCCTTGCAATTGTAAAAATCAATCATTGGCACAGAGAATTATTTTAAGATTTATTGTAAGACTGCGATAATTATAATTCAGTCTATCTCAGAGAATCGGTGATTATGTCAGTTCTTAACCCCTTGGGTACGGATTTATTTGAGAAAATATTTGCATGTGGAACGGATATAATTTTTGGTTGCTTGGAGTAGTATGTAAAAGCAGTACATTTTACGCAAAAATTTATTTATTTCTAAAATATTGGTGACATATGTAGTAATAAGATGTCTTCAAGTAATTAGAATTGCAAAACAAAAATAAATTAATAACAACAAAATAAAACTAAAATGACGTGTCTCAGACGTCAAATGTAGCCAAGGGGTTAATCTTCACGCAAGTTGCATCTAATATTTTTTATCACAATGGAGTAAAGCACGTAGGAATCTGCGGACGGGCTGGCACTCGACGCGATCGGAAGGACCAAAATCTTGGAGGAAAGTCGAGGGGGACAAGGGTTAGGGTTGGGAAGGTTAAGTGGAACGAGCCCCTCTCGGTTTCGGGACGGGGCGGCGGAGGGTACGCCGCGGGCCGCGAGGGTAAGAGGCGGCGACACGGATCTTAACGCCCTCTAACCTCTGTCTCAGGCTCGTTGCTCCATTTCTCGAAAGGGTTTACACACTTTTTCTCGCGAGCGTTTGAGCACGTAATACACGTTGCTCGAGTGCCGGTAGTTTGCTTAACAATGCGACCACCCACCCGACCCTTTCCGCGCCGCCTGCACGCCGCGAAACCCTCGAGGAATGCTACCAACCCGTCCCTCCCGCGTCCCACGAAAATCCGTCCGAGGGGTGGATCGCAAAAAAAGCCGAATGTTTCCTGGCCAGACGCGCACGGAATCAATATGACTCCTCCGTTTTCTTCAAAATCTATCAGAATTAAATAATTAACGTAACTTGTAAAGGGCCAATGGTCCCGTGAAATAAATAAATAAATAAATATAAAAAACGTCCACTCTGTGCAACGAACGATTGCATTTTTGAAACTGTGAAAATTTTTGAAAAGCCCTCCACGTTATATTTTCCGTGTATTTTGTTAATCCACCCTTCACCTGGATTTCATCCGCAAACGTTTGTCGTTAGCAAGAAATATTTGTCACAGGCGGCGGTATTTTGCACCGGTGGTGTTCGACGCAACCTTTCCACGTTAATTCGTAATTGTCCCTGGGCGAGAAATTGCAGGACGGAGCCGAAGAAGGAAGAGTACCGAGCGTGCTGGCGCGCGATCGAAACCGATATCGTTTGTGTCTCGGTACGCGGGATTGTTTGAAGAGACGGGGCGAGGTTTTAGTTTCTTCTTTCGTTTCGCCGCCGCGCTGTATGCAGTGTAATCACAGTAATTAATTGCTTTTCTGCTGGTCCCCTTCTCCCGCCCCCCGCCCGGTTCTTCCCGCTCGCTCTCTGTCCGTCCGCCCGTTTCCTCGAATCGTTTCCAGATTGCAATTAAAAACTTCGTTTGTTCGCGATAACCTGAACGTGTCTTGTGTGCGGCCCGGATTTAGATATGAATAGGTCAATCACGGGACGAGATTCTTTTTTAGCCGCGGGATCGGATGCGCGCGACAGAAAAAATTCTTCAGAGTCTCCGTAATTAAGTAATTAAGCGCGGATCCGCGGAATAATTGTGTGCTGCCAGTTACAGATCGCGCCGAGTGTTTTCTAAATTTGCATAAGAACGGAGATGACGTCTTCCCCGGTTTTCCTCTCCTCGTCTCGACGCGACCGTCAGACGTGTAATTCAACATTTTCGGACGCGATTCTAAGGTCACCGATTGGAACGTCGTAAATTGGAGTCGCAGATTGGAAACCTCCGTCATTTTTTTCAACCTGTTTTCATGGTTCTCCGTCGTTCTGAAACCGCGTATCGCGGGAGGCGAAGACGCGGACGCTCGGCGCTGCCCGGGGCTGATTATTTTTTCACGGTGGACGCGCGGATGTTCGCGACAATACCAGAATCAAGATGTGTCGCGGGGTTAATTAACGACCGCGCGAGGAACGAAAGCGGAAGGAAGGGGACGGTGCGGGGGGATGGCTCCGCGGCGACAAAAGCCCGTGTAAGTAAGGCTCGAACGAGCGAAAAGAAACCGTGTGGAACGACGGGACACCGAGTGCCCGGCGGCCACTGTCACGTTCTAAGGAACGGAATACGTGATAGTCGACCCCCTTTCTGAAAATATCAAGGCTCCCTCGACCCCGCCGACCGTCGCCGGTTTTAGTTGATTTTTCTCCGCCGTACCCGGTGAGCCACCTGACTCCAATTATTTGTACATTGTCAGCCAAATACGTGTGTCGTGAGCGGGACGCGCCGTCCGCGTCGGACGACGTCCTGCACCAAAAATTTATTCAAAAGATTCAATTAGCGTATTCATTCCAGAAAAACGTGGCCTGATTTTATTCGCCGAACGAATTTTATGTCAATGGGACGTGGACATCGGACGAAAAATGATGTTGAAGAATTTTGCAAAATAGGAGCGAAGCGACGGTTTCGGCGNGACGTCCTGCACCAAAAATTTATTCAAAAGATTCAATTAGCGTATTCATTCCAGAAAAACGTGGCCTGATTTTATTCGCCGAACGAATTTTATGTCAATGGGACGTGGACATCGGACGAAAAATGATGTTGAAGAATTTTGCAAAATAGGAGCGAAGCGACGGTTTCGGCGGGGTGTTATTCATCGGCTGAATATTGAAAGGATTTGTGGGGATGTAAAGTGATGACGTGTTTGGTCGAGTGTTATGAAAGGGTAGAATGGCGAATAGAACGGAGTCTATCGAGGAGCGCGGAGAAGATATGTATGTGTGTTGAATAAGAAAATACACTTATTGGACATCGCGCGTTGAGTAAAGAAAGTAGAAAGTCAAATATTATTATAGCGGAAACATGTAATATCTTAATATCCCGTAACTTCTAAGCAAGACTCCTCTGCTGCTTTTCTTCGTAACGCAGTACTCACTATTTTTTGTGCGCACTCACGTGTACACTACTCTTTGTATAAACAAATTTCAGCGATAAAGTGTGTTGAAGGATTTTCGCCCCGAAAATTCCCTGCACGATTCACGGCCTCGCAGAGGCGCGAACAAATTTTTTCTCCTCGTTTCACGCTTTCGAGCTCGCGCGAGGTAATCGTCAGAGAGATTTGCGACGCTGCCGCGAACTTTCTCGTCTCGTAGTCCATTAAGTCATGCTCGTTTCACGGTTGGAAGGGTTCGAATCAGCGGCGAAAGGGGTGGCTTTTTCGTTGCCAGGCTGGCCCCGCGAAATCTTAACCGGCGAGTTATATTAGTTGCCGAAGAGTTTCCATTGTCTCTCAATCTTCGAAACCGATTAATCAGATTCAATCCGAATCGATCGTTGCTAGTTTCGCGCGAATTGAAAATAAATAATGACACTTGGAAAGGGAAGTGTTTTGCATTAAGTGAAATTTTGCATTGAGTGAAAATTAAGCTAAAGAAAATTAGATCTAGTATTCAAAATATTAGTTTAGAATAAGTATTTGGAATTATGTTAAGAAATGGAAAGTGAGATACGCATAACTCTCGAAGCAAGTCGCACTACAACTGTCGAAGCTATCATTTTCATCACTTAAATACCAATCGATGACTCGGAGGAATCCCCTTAATCCGTACTTCATTGAATCCGAGGCTCATAATGCGCGACGCAATATCGTATCGAGGAAAATTGGAATGGAGAGCAGAGGACGGAGGAACGGGAGGAAAAAGAGGGAGAAGAATGAGCCGGGTTGCTTCGCAGAGGAAACAGGATCGCTGTCCAGAAAACTTTTCCACCAACGAAGACAGGATTTACAGACACCGAAACTCTCTCCGCCGATATGGTACCCGGGAAAAAAAAAAAAAAACTAGGAAGCCTAAATTGTCGACTATCCAGGACGGGCAGGGAGGGTTGGAAAGGATTAAAGGGCAGCTCGGTCCGTTTAATTTCCGTCCTGACAAAACAACCGAGAGCCAGGATCCTGAAGTGGAAGGCCGAGGAATCGTTAATGAAGCCTTCCACCCATTCGCATCTAACCGAGGTCCAGCTTTTGAATTGCAGATTCCTTTGCCGGGACCCGGATAAATTCGTGGCTATCGAACCTTCTCGGGCATACGAAAAATGCAAAAAGAAGAAGAAGAAGGAGGAGGAGAAGGGGTTCTATATATAAAACAGAGTCCAGAAGAGTGAACGGGACCCTTGATATCTTCCCGTTTCCTGGTCATTTCATTTAGAATTCATTTCAATGGGACACAATTGATACCTGAAACAACATGAAATCACGGAATTCCTCTCGCGAAATTGTCCGCTCGATTCATGCTATAAAAGAGATCAATCCGAGGAGAACGAACCACGTGAATTACAAACAATTTCGAGAATAATTTCACGGGATCTGTATGAAAGGTAAAGAAAATAGAAGGGAGCCTCGGTATTGCGTAAATGGCAGTATCGTAATGATTTTTCCCGGCGGGCCGCGGGGGGGACGCGAAGGCGGTGGCGTGTATCAATGGCGGCGTTTCTCGGTCCTCGGCGAGTGAAGAAGAAAAAAAAAAAAAAAATTATGCCGGCGCAGTTTGAGAGGCTGTGAAACGAACTGAAAGCGTCCTCGCCGACCGAGCCACGGCACAAAGACTCTAATGATGTGAGCTTGTAAGCTCACCCACGCAAACCAACTGGAAATCACCCTTCGTTCGTTCTACTCCGCGTGCCGGCCGAGCTTCGTTAGAAGAAACGGGCGACCGCGGTGACCGCTTTCCACCCCGAAAAGAAACAGAAAGGAGCGAGCTGTGTACCTAACGCGACAAAGCCTGTCGCCACGGGTGGAGTCGCAAGATGACGAGCCGCATTGTTGGTCACCGGATGAATGGAAAACTGCTGGCCGACTCCAATATTAATTAGCGCGATGATCACCGTCACGTGGACACTGAAATGTCCATTCAAGATTCACAAAACACTTGACTAGCCGCGCTTCGTTATTAACATTCCTAATTTTCTGTCGGCGAAACAAGAAAATTAATGACAGTGTCTGCAGACTGCTTCACTGACGGTAAATTGCAGCGTTATTTATTAAGGGAAACGCTCGCACGCTTTCGCCTTAATAAGGAAACATGTACGCGGTCCGAAAAATTTATTACGCAACCGTGAAGAAACCGCGGGCGCACGCCACGCTCGCCCTTCCTTCGTCGGGATTGACATTCGATAAATCATCACGCTAATACATAATATACATCGGTAACAGACAGTAATGACGTCAGCCGACGTCCGACCTACATTCGAATTTCGTAAGAATATTCCAACGGATGGGCGAGGGGAACTTTCACGGCTGTCTTCCTCGCGCGAAAATCGCGAGATGATCAGTCACGCTGATTTAAGGCAATTGCCGAAATACGTGGCTACGACGATTTTTCACATTCCACGTTTCTTTGGTAATTCATTGCGCGAAGAATTTTTTCAAAGGGACTGGAAAAGGTAATTATTAATCTCTGGATCTCTATAGAAAATGAAATTCCGTGAGAATACAGTTTTTTCTTTGAAATTAATGATACATTCTGCGCATTTTTTTTTTATAAATGTATAGAATTTAATCACAACGTTGATGTGTGAAGACTGAGAAGTATCTAGTATTTTTATTCTAAATAGTTTTTGAAATTCTTGAAATCTGACACATACATATTTTTCCTTTCTTTAACAGAACTTTGCACACTACTTATGTAAAAAATAACTGGATATGGTACGAAGCTATTTTATAGAAATGCCAGTTCGTATTTGCAGATCGTTCACGACGTATCGAGTGAATTTTTCTCTTCCAGCTGGGCGTCCGACGAGAAATCGAACTTCTTATTCCGCGCACAAGGGGTTCATTCACGTCAAACACACGGCGCGAGGCTCGGCGCGCGGTGTTATTTCAAGATTTGAACGGTCTGACGAGCCGCACTCCCGAAAGGAGAGCCGAGCACAAAAGAAACCGCGGAATTTCCATGCGGAAAAGAGAAACGCTCGCAGTGAAAATAGCTGGAAACGCGGCGCGGAAAGAGTCCCTTATCTCGGTCTCTGGCTCCTTTTTAAAACGCTTATCGTTCCCGCCCGAAACTCTTTGAAATTGAAGTTGTCCTAACACATCTCCACCCCTCAATGTTATTATTCCCGTCTTCAATCCCGCGCCGCACCGATTCCAAACTATTTTTTTCCCACGGTATCCTCGAGGATTAAAAATCTCTCGCGGATTTATCGCGGCTGCCCCTCGCGT
>SMSR01016077.1:0-18183 GCA_019453355.1 Ceratina japonica | reverse complement strand
GATCGTAAATAGTTTCAAAAATACGTCAATAATTCTGGAATTCACGTCGGGCTCGAGGATCCTGGGGGATGCAAGATCGAATTATTTTGTTCTATCCGAATTTGTCACGCGACGGCGCATGCTTCCTCCTGGCTGCGCTGGTACGCGAGCCAATTGCAACAAGCTCGATTTCACGCGAAGAAAATATGTATTTCAGGCGGCGATTTCACGTACGAGTTCGTACGTACGGCTTCCGGGAAAAGGGTGCCGGCGTGTAGGAAGTGGCGACTTCACGGCTGGGAAAAATTACAGTAATTTCGAGCTGAAGCTCGGTACTCGAGCCACGGGTGCGATCACCGTTTCCCGCTGCGAAGGAAGATCACTTCCGGTGTATTCTTCGAGACACTCGAGACGGGAGCGTTCCCCAAGGGGTATTGTATCCCACGTTTCGTTCCTTCATTCGACGTCTCACACGTGACGTTGCACCAAAGTACCGAGAGTAAGTTAAATCGGTCGCGAATTTTGTCGCCTCGAATTTCTCGGAGAAAGTACGTGGAAAACATTAAACGTGAAAATTCTCATCCTTCGTTTCCTTATAATTTTCGTTTAGTACTCTGATTTCGTGTAATAAATGTCTGCCTAGTCTTACGCGGTTTGAAGCGAATTCGTGGCATTCCTTACGAAGTTTAAATACTCAGAATGGCGAGGAGCCCGAATGAAAAAATTCCGCTTCATTTTCCGTCAACGATCTCACATGAGATTCTCCTGCAGCGCGGCTCGTTCTTTTCACCGAGAGATAAGTGTCCACCGGGCTCGTGCAACGAACGCACACGCGCTTTCCCATTAAACTGGACACACGCTGTGAAATATTAAGACCGCGAACACTAGGGCTCCAGTTCTTTTTTTTCCTGCTCCTCGAAACCGACCCTTTAGAACACTCGTGAAACTCCGCGATACCGCACTACACGGGCGCCCGTCCCCCTCGCGTGCATGCCTTTATGGCACTACGGAAATGAAGATTGCACGACGCTTTAATAAAACGATCGCTATAATGGAAGGCGACACGCTTCTATAACAATTTCTCAATTTTTATGATCACTCTCCTCCCCGTCCGAGTTAAAACTTCGTACGAACCTTTACTGCTTTGTATATTTTATTTCAAACAATGCGAAACTCGCCCGGAATACCCGAAGCATCTTTCAATTGAAATGTTGGCAGCAAAACATTTTCCAACCTTTAAGATTCAACCCATAATTCCACGCAATTCTTAACTACTTTATCTAATATATTTCAAAGACCGTAACTCTCGCTGTCATTATCCAAAAGACTTTTAAATTGAAAAATTAGTATGAAAATATATAACCTCATATAATTATAAATTAATTCTACAATCCTTGGTTTCAATATCCAAAGCACTTTTAGATTGAATATCTAACAACGGAAGCTCGTCAGCTTTGCGCAAATAATGCGCAGACCTGTAATCCCGACGCCGCAAACGCAAATGATTTTCACGGCCGTGGATCGGTTCTGATTCGCTAACTAGCACGTCCATGTAATCAAAGTCATGAAATTATAATTCACGAGGAATCCGTGAGTCCGGCGCCGGTCTGTGTATCGATAGTTCCAAGCAGCCGCATAATCTGACCGGGGACCCCGTAGATACGTGCGTGAACGCACAGCCGAATTCACGCGTTCCGTGGTTCCCCATCCCTTAAACGCGACACCCAGCCTACGCTGTTCACGTCTAGTTGCTCGCCGATAATCTTCCTATTATTTCATTCGAAATTCCTGACTCTTGTCCTTCTAGCAAAATCAAATCTTAACATAACAATTACTTTTATTTTCTATAAAAATGATAATAGGTTTATTATTATTATTATTATATTAAGGATTATAGGTAATAAAAGAATAATAAAGGGTTTTTATAGCACGTAAATAAATAAATAAATAAATAAATAAATAAATAATATGTTATCTTACTGTGAATATTCTCTTGCAATTCGAAATTTGAACAATGCACAGGAATTCTATTTAATGTCTTAAATTCGGAGTTGAATCGTCGGAAGACTCCGCGATCATAATCACATTTGGAAAATTCCCAAGGGACGATCCATTGTACAGATTTTTGTTTCGAGCATGCTGGCAGTCGATCTTTCATCGAAATTAACCGCGTCGGCGGCGGCGTCGGGTGAATCGGCAAAGCGTACCTACTTTCATCGGTCCCGGCCCGTATTGACGTCGCGACGCGGGCTTAAAAATATTATATCCCGCGCGGGCATACATATTGTAACCCCTTTGAGCCGGGATCGCGAATGGGACACGCGTAACCCGCCCCTTCCGACCCGGGATCTCGGGCTGCAATCCGAACGATACGGATCTGCTGAAGTATGCCTTCGGGGAACGGGGGAGACGGGGGTGATTGAAGATGCGAGGGACGCCCGACCGACTCGCGTCCTTTCAAAATATCGCTTTAACGTATATTTCTGGCCGGATTTTTAGTTCATCGGGTGAGATACCGTCAGCTGCTGCGACGGGGCAAGTCTATTGGATCCTATTTCATACCAGAGCCCCGACGCCGTCTACAGTAATCTTCATTTTTAACACAGAACTTTTTTATCAATGATTTGTTGCGATCGGGAGGATCGATCTCGCCGGTGAAAGCTACGAGGCTCCGACGCATCGCTCACTTGTAGGGAAGCTCTCTTATCAGTGGATGATGAAGCTCCATGGAATCTCGTCGACTTAATCCTTGCCGTGGAGGAAGCCTCTTCTGATATCGCCTCCAGCGATCCGCGAGCGAACCACAAAGAAGCATCGGCTCTCATAATTTGCCCGTCACTTAAATCTCGACTCTCCCCAAATAATCTAATAAAGGGACAACGTCGGCCACCTTAAAACTTCACATCGCAGCGAACGTTCTTTGGGAAGAAAGCGCGGGATAAAAATGACACAATAAAGACGCGTTTAATCGGCGACGCATCTGTCAGCCGGGATTGCGACGGGTGCACCGAAGGCAACGGGGGTAATAAAGTGATAAACCTTCGCGATGGGCGCGGCTGGTATATTTACGACCGTCATATCGCTTTATTACCCCACTGAATAGAGAAATTCCTGGCCGGAGTGTCGGCGTGGCCTGGGGATTAGGAGACTCCATATTCGTGTCCTTATTAGATGAGTCGATGCAGAAGCCGGATAAGAACAGAGGAGCCGACGCGAACGGCAGGGTATAAAGCGGGTGGAGGAGTGGGTAAAGAAATATGCGATATCTTTCGCCGGGCGTCCATTTACGTGATTGGGTGGCTGTGAGAAAAGGGAAACATTCGCGTTAAAGCGTCGCATTGTATCGCTGGGGTCAGGCTATAAAGATCTCGGACAAGAAGCCCAGAGAGAGACCACTTTTGCTCCCGGATCGCTCAACTTCCGGGAGGAAATGGCGGCTGCTGACTGTTGTTTCGCGCGGGAAATGCTGAACCGGCAAGAATACCAAACCGTTCGTCGTCGGGTTAAACAATGCGATTCAAAAGTAAATGGGAAGATCATTTGATCGACGATTAGGACATTGACAACGATATAAATTCTTTCTCAAAAGATATTACTTATTTTTTAAGCCAGTCTAGATAGTAAATTTGAAATAAAAAAAAAAGAACAGATATTCGAAGGCAGCGGCAGAGGTTGAGTAGCTGCAAATAACTCTCGAGCAGGAATGCAGGTGTGTTTAATAGCGGTTCGTGAAACGCTTGTATGTTTCACCGTGAATGGATTCGAGAAATGCAAGTGGAGTTTCCATCGTAAGCTATGACCAAACGTGCGCGAGAGTTACGTTGCGAACTCGAGTCCCCCTCAGACCTCGAGTGAAAAGACCTGTGGAGAATCGCCGCGAGTGGAAAAGCAAAATGCGCGCTGCTGAAATTCGAAGACAAAGATATATGCAATGTATTAAAATTGTTTCATGCATACGGCCTCCGTTTCGCGTTTCTAACCCGCCTAACTTTCTCCGCTTTGATCCAACGATTAAACATGCACGCGCGCGTATTCGGTATCAAAGAAAATTGCTAACTACCCTAAGTAGTTTGATGCTGTTAATAAATCAGGGGCGTCGCGAGAGCGAGTTAAATAAATAATCCTTAATACGTTTCTAACCGCGTGTTTAGAGTCCGAGGGCCGTTCTATCATCGCGAATTCTCGAACCAACACTCCGTACCCGATAACTCCACTTTGCAAATTGCCGTACTTAGCCGATAGCTTAACCCCCGCAAAATCGCCTCCTTTAAAGTGTGTCAGGGTAGCCGCTGGCCCCGCGGAGTACTGCGCGATCCTTAATCTTAACTTCCGTGATCCGCGCGCTTCCGGATTAGCTGACGCGGAAGACGGACCCGTTCTAAAAGGATACAATGAATCGACCCCATTATTATATGGCAGCGAAACGGCGGCGCGCTTTCATACGCGCGGCCGCCGAGAAAAAGTTCCATTTGATGGATGGAAGAATTAACAACCATGAATCGAACGCTGCGGAAGAACGATGGAACAATGGATGCTGATGGATGTTGCAATTAATTTCCGCTGACCGATTTCATCGATATTCTCACTACAAGACGAATTGTCCCGCGATACCATGCGAATGCATAATTATTTTATTAATTTGTACGCGGAGGTTTCTGAGTAACGGTATACGTCGTTATTTTATTTTATAATTAGAGATCGTTCATTTTATCCAATTAATCCGGACGCTTCGCTCTCCGACTATCAATACGTTTCGAGGCGATCGAAATAATATTAGAGGGTATCTTGCACGATACCGTCGATATTCCCGTCGCGTGTGCTACTATAATAACGATTGCGCTTTATTTTCTGACGTCGCATATCGGTCCCGGTAAACCGATTGTTCAGCAGCCCTTCAATCCTTCCTCCCCACTACCTTGTTACCCAGAAACGTCTGTTTCACGAGACACCAGACCTCGATCGTTCGCCTAATTCCTTCCGTTCACCCCTTTCCCACTCCCGGCGGTGCCCACCCTCGCGTTTCGCGATGTGGGACAGCCGAAAATTCGGTTAGACCCGCCCCTATCCGTTCGCCCGCGCAACTGACTCGATTAAAGCGTAAACTTCGTCCTCGAAAATAATGCTATTCATTAGATATACAGGATAGACCCGTCTCGTCTTGACGCGTCCGCCGTTCAAAGCGACGTGCCACTAAATAATTGTCACCGCCGTGTCCGGCTCGATAACGAGAAGTCAACGTCGAAGATCGTCGACACACTTCGACCTTAAAAAAATGCAACCACACATTTTTTACCAGCGGGACAGTTCACCGAACGTAAACATCCATAATTACGAATCGCTTGTTTGTCAATCAATATTATGAAAACGAGAATAAACAAAATCTAAATATTTCGATTGAAAATGTATTTACGGAATATCTGTTTCAGGAGATTAGCAGATTCTATCGATTCGTAATGATTCTCGATATTTTCAATGACGAATCGACGAGGGCGAAGTGACTCGTTCGATGGGGGGATGGTCGGAGAAGAATGCACAGAGGGCCACGTTCCGAGCGCTGATTCCGTCGAAAGTGGGTAATCAGACCGTTTAATGACGATAGGCCGGTGAAAATAATTAATGGAGCGTGGTAGATTTCGGTGGGTTAATCGGGATGAAGAGGAATATTGCGTGCTCGACGATTGTTATCCGACGATTGTTATGCGGTGACGTTTAACGACTAATGGAACGTTCCTGACACCGTACCGCATTCAGCGAACACTTCAAACATACTGCCACCGTGAATATTTGAAAAAGAGCTATTGCCGATAATAGGAGTTCTGTTTGCGTTAAACGATTATATCCTCGCGAAATAGGCGTTGAGCGCTGTTATCATTTTACATAATTTTGCGATTTTAAATGATAAATTTGCTTTTTTAGGGGATTAAACACTTCAGACCGGCAGAGATAACTGTTTAATGTTAGTGATACGACGCCGGAAATAATTCATGAGTCGCGGTGGATTTTGCGGGATAAACAAACACGGCGATGAAAGAAGCACTGAATATTTAACGCGTGCGATTTCCGGCCGTATTTACTTTGTACACCGAGAATGGCTATCAAAACATTGTTCGTCCTCACGCGAGAGACCGACGATTTCTCTAATTATTTGAACGGCGTCGCGGGCAAATCGGATTATCGCCGAAGACAAGGCCACAATCTCATTTGGAAACTCGCACTAGACTTGCGATCTTTGGCCATTTCGCAAACGAGATCCTTCTTTATTTGTTGTTAAGATATTGACACTGGGTTCACTGAAGTTTGCGGAGATCACTCGATCATTTTTGTAAACTTCTGGGAATCGACGGCGTGTATAAGTCGACGTTGAGAACGACTCGCGAGCGTAGGAAACGATCGTGAACAATGAATCACGCTAATTGGCCACTTGACTCGATTAAAAGCTGTTCGAAGGTACTAGGCGCTCGTTATCGGCCACCGACACGTAAACCCTTCCTCCTCGGTACCGAAAACCATTCTACGTTAAACTCGACTATAAACACCGTCGATTCGAGCTCTCGACGAGGAAGGAGAAAATGGTCCTCCAATATAAGCCCGTGAGGAACACGTAGCAAACCTCGACGGCACAATTTTTACACACCGTGTGCCCCCCGTTCTCCGGGTACACGACACGAACTAGCGACTTTTTAAGTTAAGCTCACTCACCGATGCAGAGGAAGAGCGCCGCGAAGAGAATCGGCGGGAAAGCTCTCGAGGACGAAAACATCCTGTTGCCGGCGATGCGAGCACGTACTGCGAAGAGAAGTCCTTCAGCTCGGGCCGAGGATTCTTCCGGGAGCCAGGAGCCGCCCAGAGGGGCGGGACCAACGAAGCCCCGCGAAACCGAAATGAAAAAGGCACTTGATCCACCGGCTTTCGTCCCTTAAAACCCTTTCTCCGATCGGCGATCAACCTCTTCTTTATCCAAGGGTGAGATCCTCTTTCCTCGCGGGATGACCACCAACGATCGCGAGCCCCTGGATCCAACGCGACGCTGCTCCGCGTTTCTTTCAAACTAAATCTCGGCTCCTCTTCTCGGTTCCACGGTTCCCCTTTCCGGCAGGCGCCCGTCGAACCGCGTAATTCGATTGTTTCAAGGTCAACGATTGTTTTTCAAGCGGAGACACTGAGAGCGGGTCGCGGGAAGGAGATCGCGGGTGTACGATGTTTAATTGCTGGGCCACGAAAAGGCGCGTCCTGACGCGTACAACTGGTGCGGCGCCGCCGACGAACTGACTTTCTACGATTACGCTGCAGCAGTGGCGACGCGGCGCACGGCGCGTCACGCCGCGTCGTCGCACGCGCTTATCTTCCCGCTACCTGTGTGCGGCCCGCGATTCTCGCCTGTGTACGTGCACCCTACTGTGTCCTCTTGCACCCTTCCCCAGAAAATTCGGCCTGCTGCTCCCCTTCTTCGCGAAAGCCGCCAGCTGTGCCCGCCTGCCTCCGATTTCCTGTACAAAACAACCACGACTCGATTTATTTAATAATACTAGACTTCGTATTAACAATTTTCATGTAAATATCTTCAGTTAATTGTTCATTGCGCATAATATCTATAATATATATGTAATATAATAATATATTACTTTGTACTTGAATGAAATAATAATCTGTTACATTGGGAAATATCGTTTTTCCGTCAGGAAGTACCGGTCATCTATAATTATTAGGTTTTATACAGAATAAACGTTGATAATATCATGCAACGGAGGTCATGTAATAATTTAATATCGTTGTTTGTAACGCTTTATCCGGCGAAGTTTTTTAATTATCATTTTATCGGCTACCAGCAACCAGTTTCCTGGTTATCAGTTTTACTCAGCGCTAAAGCGTTAAAGCGTGCCATCGCGAGAATTTGTAAAATAGTCGCAGTAATAAAATACTTCAAAATCCAGCTTCGTTCAATGTCCAATCACATACTATTATTTCATATTCTCTTATCAATCCAAATGCCTAGCAAATTTCCCAGAAACAAGAGAAATTATTTGTATCATTCGTATCGAAATCGAATCAGACAAATGTTCGATCCAAAATACAGCTTCGTTCAATGTAATTCAATCAGAATCGCAGTAGAATATAATTACCTTATATTGCCTGATCAATCCAAATGCCTAATACATTTTGGCATTTGGATTGATCAGGCAATATAAGGTAATTATATTCTATTGCGATTGTGATTGAATGGCAGGAGAAATTATTTCTCGTCGTCATTCGTCGAAACAGGCAATCCTCCGTGTTTACTGTCTCAGGTTGATATTCGTAATAATTCCGGTCGTTTCCTTGCACGCGTCCTCGGCGATGCTGGAAAACACGTTTAATCTTCATAGCCGGTGCCCGGTGGATACCGGCAGCGTTTGCATATCGAGCTGCATCAACGTTATTGCAGCACGCATTCACGCGGCAGTTATCGGTACCGGTGTATACACACTACGGGCTGCGGGGCGCGCCTATGCATTATACGCAGGCAACATTGTGCCGTCCGGTATCAATCATAGGATTTCCTGCAGGTGAAACGGAGGGACGGAAGGGAAGCCAGAGATTTCTCTGCGCTTCGAATCCCGAGCCGATCGATTCGCAACCCGCCCCGGTATCTGCCGTCCGATTCCCAAGGAAATGTAACGAGTCGGCGACGTGATTGACTCCTGAACCACCGCCGCAGACGCGAGCTGGAGGGCGATAATCGAACGGAATCACCTCGTAGGTGCTCGGGGATTGAAATTTCTGCGGCTCATGAATTGGGGAATGATCCCAGATTAAAGTATCAAACGATAATGCTCGCTGTCAGGGTCGCGCGCGGCCTTCCCTCCTCTTCCTCTCTTTCCCCGCCCTTTCGATTACAGAAATGTTCAAATTTAAAGTCGCCGGATGAAAACGGCGGCGGCGGCGCGTGTACGTTATAAATTATGCATGTCACAGCCGAAACGACGGTTCGTGAGTTGGGGGCTGCATCTGGTATTATCTAAGTTCGCGTTACCGAACACAGAAATCGCACGGGAAATTTGCGACCAAGTTTCATTGGCATCGCTTCATGCGTCATTCCGTTGCGACTTCGACGGACGGGACGGATGTCCCGGAATTTTGTAACCTCCGCGGCGCGGCGTCCGACGAGACCCTCGAGATAGAAAACATCCTGGACGCAGCGACAAAGTCGACCTCGTGATTAGATTGCGCACCCATCAGAAAATTGGATATGCGGAGCTGAAAATGTAACACGTGTACAGGAAACTATACGGTATATCAACAGCCAGATGATAAAAACTGTCTCAGCATTTTTTTATGTAAATCGTTGAATTAATGCATTCTTAATGCCTCACTATGCATATGTATTACATATATCACCCCTTGTTATTTAGTGAACACGCTTCTGGTCTTCGGGATCTCGAAACTCCATAAATCCCCTATTTATATAATTGCAAACTCGCGTGCCCGGTTATTAAGTACGCCGAATGCATGTATGCAAGGCTTCGCCGATAAGGAAAACGCCAAGTCTGCGTTTATGCATTTCCCAAGACGTCACGAAATTTTTATTTGATTGGCGTGTGTTACCGTCTAGGTGGCCACTAAAAACGAGGTCAAACGACAGTTTCTTTATGATCTCCGCGACTCGCGCCGGTCACCGACACACCCCCGCGATATTATCGCGCAATTGCGCGACGCTGTATCGTAAAGCACGTTCTCCGAGTTGTTCATAAAAATTGCCACGACCTGAGATTTCAGATATTAAGATTGTCCTAACTTCATATAATGAGGCATAATGGACTACACGATCTTAGAACGTGAACTAGAAAAAGTCAATTTTAACAACGCTGAACCTTGTAGAATTTAGTATTANCTATTTATATAATTGCAAACTCGCGTGCCCGGTTATTAAGTACGCCGAATGCATGTATGCAAGGCTTCGCCGATAAGGAAAACGCCAAGTCTGCGTTTATGCATTTCCCAAGACGTCACGAAATTTTTATTTGATTGGCGTGTGTTACCGTCTAGGTGGCCACTAAAAACGAGGTCAAACGACAGTTTCTTTATGATCTCCGCGACTCGCGCCGGTCACCGACACACCCCCGCGATATTATCGCGCAATTGCGCGACGCTGTATCGTAAAGCACGTTCTCCGAGTTGTTCATAAAAATTGCCACGACCTGAGATTTCAGATATTAAGATTGTCCTAACTTCATATAATGAGGCATAATGGACTACACGATCTTAGAACGTGAACTAGAAAAAGTCAATTTTAACAACGCTGAACCTTGTAGAATTTAGTATTAAAACTGAAATTAGATTTAATGAGTGTGACTTTCTAAATATTCATCGAACAATCGGTGTTTCCATTGAAATAGCGACAAATGCTGTTTGAAAAGCAGAACGAGATTCGAAACGAACAGAATTGATACTAAACAAACTGATGCCGAAAGGAGGAAGAGAAATGGTAAAAGGAACGAGACACGGATCGATCGGAAGAAAAGGGGGATCGTGAGAATGGTAACGGCACGCTCGATGCCACTTTGAGCCTCCTATAGAATTCCACAGCGAAATGCCTCGGAGCATTCTAACAAACAGCAACAGCCATCGTCCCTTTCTGTTTGCGAACTTATCGCGACCGACCCTCTCATACCCTCCCCGTCTCTCTCTCTCTCTCTCTATCCATTCTTCCTTTTATTTACCTCCCGCCCTTTAACCCATATGGCCGCCGAGTTATATCTGCTTCCAATTAAAAGAGGGGCATTGGATCGTGTTAAAAAAAGGTGAAAGAGAACGGCGCTGACCCCTCCGACCCTTGAATCTGATAGAAAAAAAAAGGGTCGAAGCTCTGGCAACTTTATACTCGCGATTAACCCCTCTTTTTCATAGTTGACTTCTTCGTTCATTGCTGGCCGGGTAGGAAGGCAAAGCAAATAAAGATAAGAGTGTGGACTGTGTTACGTTTCATTTTTTCTTCTAGCCCGGTTGTTCGGAGACGATAAATCGTGCTGCAGCAAGCAAGAAATAATCCCCGACGACAGATATATCCCCTTAATAACGAGAGGGAGCGGATACAGTCGGATATTAAAGTCGAGACCACTTTATCGAAGTGGCTGGTTTACAAACTGCGCAACCGGTATAACTCATCGTTCCAGGGGAGCTCGAAACTACGCCATGGTAATAAACGCCGGCAACGTTTTGCTTAATCGTTGACACTAACCCCTTTAACGCCGCCGTTTGATCGATGCCACGACGACGTTTAAGCACGTTGCCCGATTCCTCGTAAAAGACTCGCGGCCCGTCGCATAACGCGTTGCGTCGTAATTTCACGCGCCGTTAGTATGGCGAGAGAAAAAAAAAGGAGGACCCGGGTGAGAAATAGGTAGAAAATTTAATTACTGCGCTGCAATTGCGGACTCGCGCACTCATTTACAACGACAGAGTTCCGCGTTGCGACGGTAGGCATAAGCCTGCGAGATCATGCGACTGATGACTCGCTTTTGGCTCGTAAATGACACAAACGATTCGTGTCCCGCAGCTCTGCGGTTTCCTTCCGGGTAGAAAAACGGTTCCCCGAAAACTTGTGCACTTTTAATCCCCGCGTTTCCCCGATCCGCGGAAATCCTCGTTTTTTTCCTCCTCTCTGACGTGGTATTGCAGTAAAAAATACCGCCGTTATTTCTTTGCGTTTGGTCGTACAGTAATTTCGCTGTTATGGACGCGGATGTATAAATACTTCATTGACGCTCGCATCATCTTCGTCCCCTGGAGGTTTTACATTTTTAAAAAAGAAAAATTGCCCCATCCTCGCCGTCGGCCTGCAAAATTCAGCCCGCCCCGCGTGCGCGACATTTGCATTTTTAGGTCGACCAACTAGGAACTCTTTTATGAATTTGTTTCCTTGCTCCGGATGAAAGAGCCCCGTTGTAGGTATACCGGTCTCTCTATCCTCTTGCGTGTCGCATTCCCTTTTATATACGCGTGTGTTCTCGCCGAACAAAGGACGGGGAGAGTTACGTAAGGGTGCGCGGGACGAAGAAGCTCCTCCACGGTTTCCGCGACTTCGCCTGCGAAATTGTCTCGAACGAGTCGTCCGCTCCGACCCGCCGAGCAAGACGCCGTAAAAACGGAAGCCGCACGATGATTTCCCTACGTTCGCTCGGCCGAATGGGTAGCGACATTTTTTTCTTGAAACCTCCGGGGGAGAAACAGGTTAATGGGACGGATAAAAATTTATCGGGCGGGCAAGAGCGAACGTAAATCAAACGCCGCGGAAATAACGCGGAGGGTTTAAAGCGGCCGCCCCTCGGGACGAAAATGAAGAGCCACTGAAATTTTGAAATTCGCATGGAAATGAGGGTGATCCACGAGTCCCTCTTTTCCTAGCGATATTTTAGTTCGGACCAGAGGACCCACTATGAAACATGGAACTCTGTCAACATTTTCATGTCGCTAACGTTCTGTTTGAAAAGGGGGCGAGTCTCTTTTTTTAAATAAAGAGAACTGTTATTTTTTCGAAAATGTACGAGAATACAAACGGGTGTGCATAAATGTTCAATTCAGAAGAAGGTAGAAGGTACAGAGACGATATTGAAGCAGAAGAACATTATTTATAACAAGAGTTAATTGCAACTGACCGACCGAGCATTCATCCTTACATCCCTTATAAAAATAAGCAACATTTCGAATACTTTTAAGCTACTTACCTTCTGTTACACTTATAATAATGTTTATACATAAATTTGACTGAGTTCAAGAAGAACAATAAAGAAATTACGAAGAAGAGTTCTTACCATCATCGCGGTGGCAGCACGTTCCTGGTCACGCTTGCCGAGTAAATGATAAACCTGGCGTTGCAGTATCGACCCAAAAGTGGAATGTGTGCACTGCCATCCTTCCAACATGGTCCTCGTGTATGTACACGAGTAAATGAAAGTGTGTGGGCGTTCGGCCGTGCTTCGTAGTACACAGCGGCTGGCCTGGTGTCGCGTCGTTGCTCTCCTAAAAAAGAATGGAGAATGTAGGGAAGATCATCGTAGTATGGGGCAGAAAAACGATCGAGGTCCCGGACGTGAACCTGTCCGACACCGTCCGCGGCCTGAAAAAAAGGATATACAAGGAAACCGGCATCCTACCGCAACGTCAGAAACTCTTGAACCTTCGAACCAAAGGTTATGTTTTGGACTGTTTTCATGATCTTAACACTCCTTATTTTTGTACCCTACGCAGCCTCGACGGCTGTCAGTTGTCAAATAAAGTCTGCTACCCCCTTCGACTACTGTTTTTTAAATGATTTACACTCTAATTCGTCACTGTCTCTGTCCCCTAATCGCCCCGGCGTAGCCGAGGTGTTTGTTTACTGAATTCCGTCGAGTGTCTATAGAATCGTTGCTCCCACCAGGCAAAGCATCGCAAGAGGAGGAAACCCTGGTGAATCTCGGCATGAAACCCGGGTTCAAGCTAATGCTGATGGGCTCGCGTGAAGAGGACATCGCGGAGGCTCGCCGCGCTCCAAAAGACTTGCCCGACGTGATTAACGACTTTAATACAGAAGAGGAAGAGCTGGAAGTTGAGAACGCTATGTTGTGTCTGCTTCAAATTCAATGTAAAATCGACTGCTACAGGTTCGTAGAATTGAGTCCGTTCAGAGAGGGAAAGAAACTGTTGGTGGTCGATATAGATCACACGATTTTCGATCCAATGTCGACGGCGGAGACTGGTGCCGAATTGATGCGGCCCTTTCTTCATCAATTCTTAACCCTGGCTTATCTAAATTATGACATAGTGATTTGGTCGGCTACCAGTATGAAGTGGATCAACGAGAAGATGAAAGTGCTCGGTGTTGCCAATAATCCGTACTACAAGATAGCCTGCCAGCTCGACTCCAGGGCCATGATCAATGTTCGCACGTCGAAACATGGCACTGTCACGGCTAAGCCACTGGCCGTCATTTGGGGTAAATACAAACAGTTCTCTGCGAAGAACACGATAATGTTCGACGACATCAGGAGAAACTTTATCATGAATCCACAATCGGGATTGAAGATAAAACCCTTCAGGCACGCTCACCTCACGGGAAGAACCGACATCGAACTGTTGAAGTTGTCCCAGTATTTATTATTGATAGCCAACGTCGACGACTTTCAGACACTTAATCACAGGAAATGGGAGGAGTACATAATCGACAAAATCAAAGAAGAAGAAAGGAGAAACATGGAGGGAAGTGAGAGCAAGAGTGAATAAGCGTTTCTTTGGTTCTTTTTTTAAAGAATGTTAAATGCTTGTTAAATTTTATGAACTTTTCATTGATTGAACACGCCAGTCGACTGTTGTGGATTCGCCGCGCGAAAACCAAACTCTTCGGTCGAATGAACGGCTCGTGTAAAAAAAAACATCATCATTTTAATATTCTTCCATGGACGTGGAAACGNGTTCAAGCTAATGCTGATGGGCTCGCGTGAAGAGGACATCGCGGAGGCTCGCCGCGCTCCAAAAGACTTGCCCGACGTGATTAACGACTTTAATACAGAAGAGGAAGAGCTGGAAGTTGAGAACGCTATGTTGTGTCTGCTTCAAATTCAATGTAAAATCGACTGCTACAGGTTCGTAGAATTGAGTCCGTTCAGAGAGGGAAAGAAACTGTTGGTGGTCGATATAGATCACACGATTTTCGATCCAATGTCGACGGCGGAGACTGGTGCCGAATTGATGCGGCCCTTTCTTCATCAATTCTTAACCCTGGCTTATCTAAATTATGACATAGTGATTTGGTCGGCTACCAGTATGAAGTGGATCAACGAGAAGATGAAAGTGCTCGGTGTTGCCAATAATCCGTACTACAAGATAGCCTGCCAGCTCGACTCCAGGGCCATGATCAATGTTCGCACGTCGAAACATGGCACTGTCACGGCTAAGCCACTGGCCGTCATTTGGGGTAAATACAAACAGTTCTCTGCGAAGAACACGATAATGTTCGACGACATCAGGAGAAACTTTATCATGAATCCACAATCGGGATTGAAGATAAAACCCTTCAGGCACGCTCACCTCACGGGAAGAACCGACATCGAACTGTTGAAGTTGTCCCAGTATTTATTATTGATAGCCAACGTCGACGACTTTCAGACACTTAATCACAGGAAATGGGAGGAGTACATAATCGACAAAATCAAAGAAGAAGAAAGGAGAAACATGGAGGGAAGTGAGAGCAAGAGTGAATAAGCGTTTCTTTGGTTCTTTTTTTAAAGAACGTTAAATGCTTGTTAAATTTTATGAACTTTTCATTGATCGAACACGCCAGTCGACTGTTGTGGATTCGCCGCGCGAAAACCAAACTCTTCGGTCGAATGAACGGCTCGTGTAAAAAAAACATCATCATTTTAATATTCTTCCATGGACGTGGAAACACGACGATATTAGTGATAACGTTGACTAATCCATTCGCATATTTTCACATGCTTTTTTGTATTTATAATGTACTTATCAGTTTATTGTGGAACATATAGGAGATATGTAATCACAGATCATGGAAATAAATCTTATGTCTTTCAAATAATCTAACATTCATTTCTCTCCCATTACCACAACCAGAAAATCCTTAAAAAATTCTTTAGCGATTATAAACGTTCTGTTCGATTCTCCGCGTTTAAAATCCAGAGTATAGATGAATATAATTAATTTACTATCGGATCGCCATCTACTCGTTGATCGAAGCTAGTCAGTAAGCTAGTGTAGCAGCTAGGTAGGTAGATAGTCAGCGAGAAACGGGTTGACTGTTAGTCTCGTGTAGGTAGCAATATGGCGAATACGTCCGTGATAGGCGGACCTTCGTTACGGATAGCTGACGTTCCACATGCTGCGTAGAAATCGCACGTCAGTAGAAAAGTCGGAAGCATGGAGCTGCTCCGTACCGACACGCATTTCATCTTCGTGAAAGAGAGGCACAGCCTCTGGTGTGACAAATACACGGGAGAGTTCTCCGCTAAATCGGGTGCGTATGTCAGGCTAAGCGTTTTGACAGAAGTGTGTGCACCGCGTATGTACGTTCGCGTCAACCGCGTTACAATTCTCGGCTTGTCGCTGCTAATTGGGACACGTTCGATTATTTCATGAATTCGCGCAATAGTAACGATTTCGTCTGATTTTCATTCATAAACTTACGCTTCGCCGCGATCCTTCGTCGGGACGCAGAATCCCTTGTTAAGNCACGTCGAAACATGGCACTGTCACGGCTAAGCCACTGGCCGTCATTTGGGGTAAATACAAACAGTTCTCTGCGAAGAACACGATAATGTTCGACGACATCAGGAGAAACTTTATCATGAATCCACAATCGGGATTGAAGATAAAACCCTTCAGGCACGCTCACCTCACGGGAAGAACCGACATCGAACTGTTGAAGTTGTCCCAGTATTTATTATTGATAGCCAACGTCGACGACTTTCAGACACTTAATCACAGGAAATGGGAGGAGTACATAATCGACAAAATCAAAGAAGAAGAAAGGAGAAACATGGAGGGAAGTGAGAGCAAGAGTGAATAAGCGTTTCTTTGGTTCTTTTTTTAAAGAACGTTAAATGCTTGTTAAATTTTATGAACTTTTCATTGATCGAACACGCCAGTCGACTGTTGTGGATTCGCCGCGCGAAAACCAAACTCTTCGGTCGAATGAACGGCTCGTGTAAAAAAAACATCATCATTTTAATATTCTTCCATGGACGTGGAAACACGACGATATTAGTGATAACGTTGACTAATCCATTCGCATATTTTCACATGCTTTTTTGTATTTATAATGTACTTATCAGTTTATTGTGGAACATATAGGAGATATGTAATCACAGATCATGGAAATAAATCTTATGTCTTTCAAATAATCTAACATTCATTTCTCTCCCATTACCACAACCAGAAAATCCTTAAAAAATTCTTTAGCGATTATAAACGTTCTGTTCGATTCTCCGCGTTTAAAATCCAGAGTATAGATGAATATAATTAATTTACTATCGGATCGCCATCTACTCGTTGATCGAAGCTAGTCAGTAAGCTAGTGTAGCAGCTAGGTAGGTAGATAGTCAGCGAGAAACGGGTTGACTGTTAGTCTCGTGTAGGTAGCAATATGGCGAATACGTCCGTGATAGGCGGACCTTCGTTACGGATAGCTGACGTTCCACATGCTGCGTAGAAATCGCACGTCAGTAGAAAAGTCGGAAGCATGGAGCTGCTCCGTACCGACACGCATTTCATCTTCGTGAAAGAGAGGCACAGCCTCTGGTGTGACAAATACACGGGAGAGTTCTCCGCTAAATCGGGTGCGTATGTCAGGCTAAGCGTTTTGACAGAAGTGTGTGCACCGCGTATGTACGTTCACGTCAACCGCGTTACAATTCTCGGCTTGTCGCTACTAATTGGGACACGTTCGATTATTTCATGAATTCGCGCAATAGTAACGATTTCGTCTGATTTTCATTCATAAACTTACGCTTCGCTGCGATCCTTCGTCGGGACGCAGAATCCCTTGTTAAACCGTAATTAGATTTGTTGCTAAAATAACGTGGACGCGAGGGAATTGCCATAAAAGGTAATTGCATTCGTGGTTCTGCGATAGCTATACCTCGCAAATGATGTAAATACCCGTATTCGATAAACTTGGCCTAACGCGATTAGTCAAAGATAAGGTTGATTGGCTTAATTTTTTTATAATAATATCCTGTCCACGTTATTTTTTTTTAGACTGGGAATGGGCTTCTCCAAAGGAATTGGAATGCCTTGGAATATTTTATGGAATTGTTGGGAAGATAGAACAGCAAGGCGTGCTAGAGCCACGTTTGATGTTGATTAAGGAAGTTTCACCAGCTGGAGAGTTGTACGGAGGTCATATCGTATACAAGATCAAATCAATTGCATTCCTACATATTGGCAGTGAAAACAATGACATTGGTCTTCTACCATGCAAGAAACATCAGAATTTGCCAAAGAAAAAAAGTCAGGGTGGCTTATTTGATGTCCCACAGAAGGCAGCCTTTGCAAAAACATGGGGAACCATAAAGAGTGCGACAAACACTATAAAAAATACAACTCAACAAGCAGCTGCACTTGCTACATCACAGGTAAAATGGAAGAGGAGATTTGCTTGTTCGGATTTGGCAAAAATAATATTTTCAGGTGAAATCTACTGTCAGCAAGAGGAACATTGTTAAAGACAAGGAG